>OY725356.1:11258369-11349044 GCA_963243735.1 Neocrepidodera transversa
TTTTTTTGAAAAAATATTGTTTTTCTTTGTATATAATTTTGACTTTTTTGATAAAATTTTGATTTTTTCGAGAAAATTTAAATTTTTTTTGTATGAAATTTGGATTTTTTCTTAATTTTTTTGAAGTTTTCAACTTTTTTTTGTTGAATCTTTGAATGTAGATTTTCGTGACAAGTTTTTAATTTTTTTTCGAAAAAAATTTTCTCTTTTTTTGATACAATTTTTAATTAAAAAAAAAATGAATTTTGATTTTCGTGGGAAATTTTGACTCTTTTTGATAAAATTTTAATTTTTGGTTTTTGGATAAAATTTTGAATTTTTTGATAAAATTTCAGTTTTTTCATAAAATTTTTGTTTTTTTGACAAAATTTTGATTTTTTTTTAATAATTTATTTATTTGAAAATTTTTCAATATTTTTGATAAAATTTTTTTTATAAAAATTTAGAAATTTTTTATTAAATTTTAAGTTTTTTGATAAAATTTTGTTTATTTTGATAAAATTTTGAAAATTTTTGATAAAATTTCGATTTTTTTTGATAAAATTTTGTTTTTTTCTTAGGTAAAATTTTGTTTTTTTTGATAAAATTTCGATTTTTTTTGATAAAATTTTGTTTTTTTCTTAGGTAAAATTTTGTTTTTTTTGATAAAATTTCGATTTTTTTGATAAAATTTTGTTATTTTTTTTAGGTAAAATTTTGTTTTTTTTTGATAAAATTTTGATTTTTTTGATAAAATTTTGGTTTTTTTTTAGATTAAATTTCAATTTTTTTTGATAAAAATTTTGATTTTTTGCTAAAATTGCGTTTTTCGTGAAAATTTTTTGGTTTTCATGTACAAAATTTAAATTTTTTAATAAATTTTTGTTAATTCAACTGTAATTTTTTTCATAAAATTTTAATAATAATTAGTAAATTTAATAGTTTAAAAATACATCATAAAAAATAAATTCCAAATTTTTATTGATTTACAATTTTTTCTGTTTTTATCCATCGCATATTAAAAAAACCACACAGATTTTACAAAAAAAAAAAAAATTCCACCGCCTACCATAAAACCATAAATCCCTATCGAGAGGATCCAGTGAGCTGTGAAACTTCATTAAATTTATTCGTCGAACACTCAAAAATTACCCAATCAATAAATATATAAACACGATTTTATCTATCTCTCTCTCTCTCTCTTTCTCTCTCTCTCTTTCTCTCTCAATGTTATAGTGTTTGTATTTATTTATATATAACGATAGATAAAATCCAGTTGGCGTTGCAATGATTGTGTCAATCGGTCAATGTCCGGATTGTCAAACCGCAATATAGATAGAGAGAGAGAGTGATAGAGAGTGGAAGAGAGAGAGAGAGAGAGAGAGAGAGGAATTTAATGGAATTTTGCATTTCTAAATTTTCTATAATCAACTCGACGAAATTGGGGATATTATTTCATTTCCTACGGACATAATTTTTTTTTTTTTTGATTGGAATATCGAAATTTTTGTTATGAAAATCGAATTTTATGAGAAAAAAAATGTGTAATTTTTTTTATTAATGAAAATCAAAAAACCACATTTTATCACAAAAATTATAATGGAAATTAAAGTCTTATTAGGAAAATCTAAATTTTATTAATAAAATTAACGAAATTTTATTAAAATTTTTGTACTTTAAATTAAAAAAAAAATCAAAATTTTATCAAAATTTCATCCAAAAAAGTCAAAATTTTATACAGAAAAACGAAATCAAAAATTCTATCAAAAATAATTAAAATTTTATGAAAAAAAGTCAAAATTTTATAAAAAAAAAATCTAAATTTCAATTTTTTTTTAATTAAAAATTGTATCAAAAAAAGAAAATTTTTTTCAAAAAAAATTGAAAACTTGTCACGAAAATCTACATTCAAAGAGTCAACGAAAAAAAATTGAAAACTATCAAAAAAATCAAAAAAATTTTCAAAAAATCCAAATTTCATACAAAAAAAAATTAAATTTTATCAAAAAAATCAAAATTTTGTCAAAAAAATTAAAATTTATCAAAGAATTGAAATTTTATCTAAAAATTCAAAATTTTATCCAAAAACCAAAATTAAAATTTTATCAAAAAAAGTCAAAAAATTATCAAAAAAAATCACAATTTTATAAAAAAAAAATTAAAATTTTATCAAAAAAATTAAAATTATACAAAAAAAACAGAATTTTTATCAGAAAAAATAAATTTAATCAGAAAAATAAAATTTAAAAAAAAAAAATCAAAATTTTGTCAAAAAATCAAAAATTTTATCAAAGAATTGAAATTTTATCTAAAAATTCAAAATTTTATCAAAAAAAGTCAAAAAATTATGAAAAAAAATCAGAATTTTATAAAAAAAAAATTAAAATTTTATCAAAAAAATTAAAATTATACAAAAAAAACAGAATTTTTATCAGAAAAAATAAATTTAATCAGAAAAATAAAATTTAAAAAAAAAAAATCAAAATTTTGTCAAAAAATCAAAAATTTTATCAAAGAATTGAAATTTTATCTAAAAATTCAAAATTTTATCAAAAAAAGTCAAAAAATTATGAAAAAAAATCAGAATTTTATAAAAAAAAAATTAAAATTTTATCAAAAAAATTTAAATTATACAAAAAAAAAACAGAATTTTTTCAGAAAAATTAAATTTAATCAGAAAAATAAAATTTTTTAAAAAAAAAAATCAAAATTTAGTCAAAAAATCAAAAATTTTATCAAAGAATTGAAATTTTATCTAAAAATTCAAAATTTTATCAAAAAAAGTCAAAAAATTATGAAAAAAAATCAGAATTTTATAAAAAAAAAATTAAAATTTTATCAAAAAAATTAAAATTATACAAAAAAAACAGAATTTTTATCAGAAAAAATAAATTTAATCAGAAAAATAAAATTTAAAAAAAAAAAATCAAAATTTTGTCAAAAAATCAAAAATTTTATCAAAGAATTGAAATTTTATCTAAAAATTCAAAATTTTATCAAAAAAAGTCAAAAAATTATGAAAAAAAATCAGAATTTTATAAAAAAAAAATTAAAATTTTATCAAAAAAATTTAAATTATACAAAAAAAAAACAGAATTTTTTCAGAAAAATTAAATTTAATCAGAAAAATAAAATTTTTTAAAAAAAAAAATCAAAATTTAGTCAAAAAATCAAAAATTTTATCAAAGAATTGAAATTTTATCTAAAAATTCAAAATTTTATCAAAAAAAGTCAAAAAATTATGAAAAAAAATCAGAAATTTATAAAAAAAAAATTAAAATTTTATCAAAAAAATTAAAATTATACAAAAAAAACCGAAATTTTATCAGAAAAAATAAATTTAATCAGAAAAATAAAATTTAAAAAAAAAAAATCAAAATTTAGTCAAAAAATCAAAAATTTTATCAAAGAATTGAAATTTTATCTAAAAATTCAAAATTTTATCAAAAAAAGTCAAAAAATTATGAAAAAAAATCAG
Source organism: Neocrepidodera transversa (assembly GCA_963243735.1). Taxonomy (NCBI): domain Eukaryota; kingdom Metazoa; phylum Arthropoda; class Insecta; order Coleoptera; family Chrysomelidae; genus Neocrepidodera; species Neocrepidodera transversa. The sequence continues at coordinate 11,261,827 of OY725356.1, forward strand.
AATTTTATAAAAAAAAAATTAAAATTTTATCAAAAAAATTAAAATTATACAAAAAAAACAGAATTTTTATCAGAAAAAATAAATTTAATCAGAAAAATAAAATTTAAAAAAAAAAAATCAAAATTTTGTCAAAAAATCAAAAATTTTATCAAAGAATTGAAATTTTATCTAAAAATTCAAAATTTTATCAAAAAAAGTCAAAAAATTATGAAAAAAAATCAGAATTTTATAAAAAAAAAATTAAAATTTTATCAAAAAAATTAAAATTATACAAAAAAAACAGAATTTTTATCAGAAAAAATAAATTTAATCAGAAAAATAAAATTTAAAAAAAAAAAATCAAAATTTTGTCAAAAAATCAAAAATTTTATCAAAGAATTGAAATTTTATCTAAAAATTCAAAATTTTATCAAAAAAAGTCAAAAAATTATGAAAAAAAATCAGAATTTTATAAAAAAAAAATTAAAATTTTATCAAAAAAATTTAAATTATACAAAAAAAAAACAGAATTTTTTCAGAAAAATTAAATTTAATCAGAAAAATAAAATTTTTTAAAAAAAAAAATCAAAATTTAGTCAAAAAATCAAAAATTTTATCAAAGAATTGAAATTTTATCTAAAAATTCAAAATTTTATCAAAAAAAGTCAAAAAATTATGAAAAAAAATCAGAATTTTATAAAAAAAAAATTAAAATTTTATCAAAAAAATTAAAATTATACAAAAAAAACAGAATTTTTATCAGAAAAAATAAATTTAATCAGAAAAATAAAATTTAAAAAAAAAAAATCAAAATTTTGTCAAAAAATCAAAAATTTTATCAAAGAATTGAAATTTTATCTAAAAATTCAAAATTTTATCAAAAAAAGTCAAAAAATTATGAAAAAAAATCAGAATTTTATAAAAAAAAAATTAAAATTTTATCAAAAAAATTTAAATTATACAAAAAAAAAACAGAATTTTTTCAGAAAAATTAAATTTAATCAGAAAAATAAAATTTTTTAAAAAAAAAAATCAAAATTTAGTCAAAAAATCAAAAATTTTATCAAAGAATTGAAATTTTATCTAAAAATTCAAAATTTTATCAAAAAAAGTCAAAAAATTATGAAAAAAAATCAGAAATTTATAAAAAAAAAATTAAAATTTTATCAAAAAAATTAAAATTATACAAAAAAAACCGAAATTTTATCAGAAAAAATAAATTTAATCAGAAAAATAAAATTTAAAAAAAAAAAATCAAAATTTAGTCAAAAAATCAAAAATTTTATCAAAGAATTGAAATTTTATCTAAAAATTCAAAATTTTATCAAAAAAAGTCAAAAAATTATGAAAAAAAATCAGAATTTTATAAAAAAAAAATTAAAATTTTATCAAAAAAATTAAAATTATACAAAAAAAACCGAAATTTTATCAGAAAAAATAAATTTAATCAGAAAAATAAAATTTAAAAAAAAAAAAATCAAAATTTTGTCAAAAAACAAAAATTTTATCAAAAAATTGAAATTGTATCAAAAAACTTTAAATTTTCCCACGAAAATCAAAAATTCAAAGTTTTTTTATAAAAAATTAAAATTTTATCAAAGAAATCAAAATTTTATTAAAAATCCTCAAATTATCAAAAATATTCAAAATTTTATCCAAAAAATCAAAATTTTATCAAAAATTATCAATATTTTATCAAGTTTCGAAATATTATGAAAAATTTCCAAAATTTTATCAAAAATATTCAAAATTGCAGCCAAATTTATCACGTAAATCAAAATTTCATCAACAGAATGTTTTATCAAAAAATTTTATCAAAAAAAAAAACAAAATTTTACCAAAAAAAAATAAAATTTTAACAAAAAAAATAAAATTTTAACAAAAATGTCCAAATTTTATCTAAAAAATCAAGAATTGATCAGGACCAACGCAATTTTTTGAAATAAATTAAAATTTGATCAAGAAAATTAAAATTAAACAAAAAAATTTAAATTTTATCAAAAAAAAATAAATTTTAGTAAAAAATTAAAATCTTATCAAAAAATTAAAATTGTATCAAAAAATCAAAATTTTATCAAAAAAGTGAATTTATTATGAAAAAAAAATTTTTTTTTTTCATGAAAATCAAATTTTTATCATGAAAATCCAATTTTTATCAATTTAATGAGCTTGCAATGAGTTCTCAATGAGTTCTCAATGAGTTCTCAATGAGCTCTCAATGAGCTCTTAATGAAGTTTAAATGAGAATGTAATAAGCTTGCTCTGAACTTACATTACAGTGAAATTTTAATCAGTTCAATGAGTTCGTAATGAGCTTGCAATGAGTTTTAAATAAGCTCACAATGAGCTCTTAAAGAAATTTAAATGAGAATGCAATAAGCTTGCAATGAACTTACATTGTACATATATAAGCTTGCAGTGAGATTTCAATCAGTTCAATGAGTTCGTAATGAGCTTGCAATGAGTTTTCAATGAGATCACAATGAGCTCTTAACGAAGTTCAAATGAGAATGAAATTAGCTTGCACCGAACTTACAATGTGCATATAAGCTTGCAGTGAGATTTCAATCAGTTCAATGAGTTCGTAATGAGCTTGCAATGAGTTTTCAATGAGATCACAATGAGCTCTTAACGAAGTTCAAATGAGAATGAAATTAGCTTGCACCGAACTTACAATGTGCATATAAGCTTGCAGTGAGATTTCAATTAGTTCAATGAGTTCGTACTGAGCTTGCGATGTGTTTTTATTGAGCTCACAATGAGCTCTTAACGAAGTTTAAATGAGAATGCAATAAGCTTGCACTAAAAGTACAATGTACATATAAGCTTGCAGTGAGATTTCAATCAGTTCAATGAGTTCGTGATGAGATTGCAATGAGTTTTCAATGAGATCACAATGAGCTCTTAATGAAGTTTAAATGAGAATCCAATAAGCTCGTAAGGAGCTTATAACGTACAAATAAGCTTACACAAAGATTTTAATGATATTGTAAAGCGCTTATAACGAGTTTTTTAATGAGCTCACATTGAAATAAGCTTGCAATAAGCTTATAACGTACAAATAAGCTTACACTAATATTTTAATGATATTGTAAAGCGCTTATAATGAGTTTTTTAATGAGCTCACATTGAAATTAGCTTGCAATAAGCTTATAACGTACAAATAAGCTTACACTAATATTTTAATGATATTGTAAAGCGCTTATAATGAGTTTTTTAATGAGCTCACCTTGAAATAAGCTTGCAATAAGCTTATTACGTACAAATAAGCTTACACTAAGATTTTAATGATATTGTAAAGCGCTTATAATGAGTTTTTTAATGAGCTCATATTGAAATTAGCTTGCAATAAGCTTATAACGTACAAATAAGCTTACACTAATATTTTAATGATATTGTAAAGCGCTTATAATGAGTTTTTTAATGAGCTCACCTTGAAATAAGCTTGCAATAAGCTTATAACGTACAAATAAGCTTACACTAATATTTTAATGATATTGTAAAGCGCTTATAATGAGTTTTTTAATGAGCTCACCTTGAAATAAGCTTGCAATAAGCTTATTACGTACAAATAAGCTTACACTAAGATTTTAATGATATTGTAAAGCGCTTATAATGAGTTTTTTAATGAGCTCATATTGAAATTAGCTTGCAATAAGCTTATAACGTACAAATAAGCTTACACTAATATTTTAATGATATTGTAAAGCGCTTATAATGAGTTTTTTAATGAGCTCACCTTGAAATAAGCTTGCAATAAGCTTATAACGTACAAATAAGCTTACACTAATATTTTAATGATATTGTAAAGCGCTTATAATGAGTTTTTTAATGAGCTCACATTGAAATTAGCTTGCAATAAGCTTATAACCTATAAATAAGCTTACACAAAGATTTTAATGATATTGTAAAGCGCTTATAATGAGTTTTTTAATGAGCTCACATTGAAATTAGCTTGCAATAAGCTTATAACGTACAAATAAGCTTACACTAATATTTTAATGATATTGTAAAGCGCTTATAATGAGTTTTTTAATGAGCTCACCTTGAAATAAGCTTGCAATAAGCTTATTACGTACAAATAAGCTTACACTAAGATTTTAATGATATTGTAAAGCGCTTATAATGAGTTTTTTAATGAGCTCATATTGAAATTAGCTTGCAATAAGCTTATAACGTACAAATAAGCTTACACAAAGATTTTAATGATATTGTAAAGCGCTTATAATGAGTTTTTTAATGAGTTCACATTGAAATAAGCTTGCAATAAGCTTATAACGTACTTATAAGCTTGAGATTTTAGTCAGTTCAATGAGTTTGTAGCGAGCTTGCAATGAGTTCTCAATGAGCTCACATTGAGCTCTTAATGAAGTTTGAATGAGAATGCAATAAGCTTGTACCGAGCTCGCAATGAGTTTGTAACGAGCTTGCAATGAGTTCTCAATGAGCTCACAATGAGCTCTTAATGAAGTTTGAATGAGAATGCAATAAGCTTGTACTGAGCTTGAAATGAGTTTGTAACGAGCTTGCAATGAGTTCTCAATAAGCTCACGATGAGCTCTTAATGAAGTTTGAATGAGAATGCAATAAGCTTGTACTGAGCTCGCAATGAGTTTGTAACGAGCTTGCAATGAGTTCTTAATGAGCTCACGATGAGCTCTTAATGCAGTTTGAATCAGAATGCAATAAGCTTGTACTGAGCTCGCAATGAGTTTGTAACGAGCTTGCAATAAGTTCTCAATGTGCTCACAATGAGCTCTTAATGAAGTTTGAATGACAATGCAATAAGCTTGTACTGAGCTCGCAATGAGTTTTTAACGAGCTTGCAATGAGTTCTCAATGAGCTCACAATGAGCTCTTAATACAGTTGAAATGAGAATGCAATAAGCTTGTACTGAGCTCGCAATGAGTTTGTAACGAGCTTGCATTGAGTTCTCAATGAGCTCACAATGAGCTCTTAATGCAGTTTGAATGAGAATGCAATAAGCTTGTACTGAGCTCGCAATGAGTTTGTAACGAGCTTGCAATGAGTTCTCAATGAGCTTACAATGAGCTCTTAATGCAGTTTGAATGAGAATGCAATAAGCTTGTACTGAGCTCGCAATGAGTTTGTAACGAGTTTGCAATGAGTTCTTAATGAGCTCACAATGAGCTCTTAATGAAGTTTGAATGAGAATGCAATAAGCTTGTACCGAGCTCGCAATGAGTTTGTAACGAGCTTGCAATGAGTTCTCAAAGAGCTCACAATGAGCTCTTATTGAAGTTTGAATGAGAATGCAATAAGCTTGTACTGTTCTCGCAATGAGTTTGTAACGAGTTTGCAATGAGTTCTCAATGAGCTCACAATGAGCTCTTAATGAAGTTTGAATGAGAATGCAATAAGCTTGTACCGAGCTCGCAATGAGTTTGTAACGAGCTTGCAATGAGTTCTCAATGAGCTCACAATGAGCTCTTATTGAAGTTTGAATGAGAATGCAATAAGCTTGTACTGAGCTCGCAATGAGTTTGTAACGAGTTTGCAATGAGTTCTCAATGAGCTCACAATGAGCTCTTAATGCAGTTTGAATGAGAATGCAATAAGCTTGTACCGAGCTCGCAATGAGTTTGTAGCGAGCTTGCAATGAGTTCTCAATGAGCTTACATTGAGCTCTTATTGAAGTTTGAATGAGAATGCAATAAGCTTGTACTGAGCTCGCAATGAGTTTGTAACGAGTTTGCAATGAGTTCTCAATGAGCTCACAATGAGCTCTTAATGAGAATGCAATAAGCTTGTACCGAGCTCGCAATGAGTTTGTAACGAGCTTGCAATGAGTTCTCAATGAGCTCACAATGAGCTCTTAATGCAGTTTGAATGAGAATGCAATAAGCTTGTACCGAGCTCGCAATGAGTTTGTAGCGAGCTTGCAATGAGTTCTCAATGAGCTTACATTGAGCTCTTATTGAAGTTTGAATGAGAATGCAATAAGCTTGTACTGAGCTCGCAATGAGTTTGTAACGAGTTTGCAATGAGTTCTCAATGAGCTCATAATGAGCTCTTAATGCAGTTTGAATGAGAATGCAATAAGCTTGTACCGAGCTCGCAATGAGTTTGTAGCGAGCTTGCAATGAGTTCTCAATGAGCTTACATTGAGCTCTTATTGAAGTTTGAATGAGAATGCAATAAGCTTGTACTGAGCTCGCAATGAGTTTGTAACGAGTTTGCAATGAGTTCTCAATGAGCTCACAATGAGCTCTTAATGCAGTTTGAATGAGAATGCAATAAGCTTGTACCGAGCTCGCAATGAGTTTGTAGCGAGCTTGCAATGAGTTCTCAATGAGCTTACATTGAGCTCTTATTGAAGTTTGAATGAGAATGCAATAAGCTTGTACTGAGCTCGCAATGAGTTTGTAACGAGTTTGCAATGAGTTCTCAATGAGCTCACAATGAGCTCTTAATGAGAATGCAATAAGCTTGTACCGAGCTCGCAATGAGTTTGTAACGAGCTTGCAATGAGTTCTCAATGAGCTCACAATGAGCTCTTAATGCAGTTTGAATGAGAATGCAATAAGCTTGTACCGAGCTCGCAATGAGTTTGTAGCGAGCTTGCAATGAGTTCTCAATGAGCTTACATTGAGCTCTTATTGAAGTTTGAATGAGAATGCAATAAGCTTGTACTGAGCTCGCAATGAGTTTGTAACGAGTTTGCAATGAGTTCTCAATGAGCTCATAATGAGCTCTTAATGCAGTTTGAATGAGAATGCAATAAGCTTGTACCGACCTCGCAATGAGTTTGTAGCGAGCTTGCAATGAGTTCTCAATGAGCTTACATTGAGCTCTTATTGAAGTTTGAATGAGAATGCAATAAGCTTGTACTGAGCTCGCAATGAGTTTGTAACGAGTTTGCAATGAGTTCTCAATGAGCTCACAATGAGCTCTTAATGAGAATGCAATAAGCTTGTACTGAGCTCGCAATGAGTTTGTAACGAGTTTGCAATGAGTTCTCAATGAGCTCACAATGAGCTCTTAATGCAGTTTGAATGAGAATGCAATAAGCTTGTACCGAGCTCGCAATGAGTTTGTAGCGAGCTTGCAATGAGTTCTCAATGAGCTTACATTGAGCTCTTATTGAAGTTTGAATGAGAATGCAATAAGCTTGTACTGAGCTCGCAATGAGTTTGTAACGAGTTTGCAATGAGTTCTCAATGAGCTCACAATGAGCTCTTAATGAGAATGCAATAAGCTTGTACCGAGCTCGCAATGAGTTTGTAACGAGCTTGCAATGAGTTCTCAATGAGCTCACAATGAGCTCTTAATGCAGTTTGAATGAGAATGCAATAAGCTTGTACCGAGCTCGCAATGAGTTTGTAACGAGCTTGCAATGAGTTCTCAATGAGCTCACAATGAGCTCTTATTGAAGTTTGAATGAGAATGCAATAAGCTTGTACTGAGCTCGCAATGAGTTTGTAACGAGTTTGCAATGAGTTCTCAATGAGCTCACAATGAGCTCTTAATGCAGTTTGAATGAGAATGCAATAAGCTTGTACCGAGCTCGCAATGAGTTTGTAGCGAGCTTGCAATGAGTTCTCAATGAGCTTACATTGAGCTCTTATTGAAGTTTGAATGAGAATGCAATAAGCTTGTACTGAGCTCGCAATGAGTTTGTAACGAGTTTGCAATGAGTTCTCAATGAGCTCACAATGAGCTCTTAATGAGAATGCAATAAGCTTGTACCGAGCTCGCAATGAGTTTGTAACGAGCTTGCAATGAGTTCTCAATGAGCTCACAATGAGCTCTTAATGCAGTTTGAATGAGAATGCAATAAGCTTGTACCGAGCTCGCAATGAGTTTGTAACGAGCTTGCAATGAGTTCTCAATGAGCTCACAATGAGCTCTTATTGAAGTTTGAATGAGAATGCAATAAGCTTGTACTGAGCTCGCAATGAGTTTGTAACGAGTTTGCAATGAGTTCTCAATGAGCTCACAATGAGCTCTTAATGCAGTTTGAATGAGAATGCAATAAGCTTGTACCGAGCTCGCAATGAGTTTGTAGCGAGCTTGCAATGAGTTCTCAATGAGCTTACATTGAGCTCTTATTGAAGTTTGAATGAGAATGCAATAAGCTTGTACTGAGCTCGCAATGAGTTTGTAACGAGTTTGCAATGAGTTCTCAATGAGCTCACAATGAGCTCTTAATGCAGTTTGAATGAGAATGCAATAAGCTTGTACCGAGCTCGCAATGAGTTTGTAGCGAGCTTGCAATGAGTTCTCAATGAGCTTACATTGAGCTCTTATTGAAGTTTGAATGAGAATGCAATAAGCTTGTACTGAGCTCGCAATGAGTTTGTAACGAGTTTGCAATGAGTTCTCAATGAGCTCACAATGAGCTCTTAATGAGAATGCAATAAGCTTGTACCGAGCTCGCAATGAGTTTGTAACGAGCTTGCAATGAGTTCTCAATGAGCTCACAATGAGCTCTTAATGCAGTTTGAATGAGAATGCAATAAGCTTGTACCGAGCACGCAATGAGTTTGTAGCGAGCTTGCAATGAGTTCTCAATGAGCTTACATTGAGCTCTTATTGAAGTTTGAATGAGAATGCAATAAGCTTGTACTGAGCTCGCAATGAGTTTGTAACGAGTTTGCAATGAGTTCTCAATGAGCTCACAATGAGCTCTTAATGCAGTTTGAATGAGAATGCAATAAGCTTGTACCGAGCTCGCAATGAGTTTGTAGCGAGCTTGCAATGAGTTCTCAATGAGCTTACATTGAGCTCTTATTGAAGTTTGAATGAGAATGCAATAAGCTTGTACTGAGCTCGCAATGAGTTTGTAACGAGTTTGCAATGAGTTCTCAATGAGCTCACAATGAGCTCTTAATGCAGTTTGAATGAGAATGCAATAAGCTTGTACCGAGCTCGCAATGAGTTTGTAGCGAGCTTGCAATGAGTTCTCAATGAGCTTACATTGAGCTCTTATTGAAGTTTGAATGAGAATGCAATAAGCTTGTACTGAGCTCGCAATGAGTTTGTAACGAGTTTGCAATGAGTTCTCAATGAGCTCACAATGAGCTCTTAATGAGAATGCAATAAGCTTGTACCGAGCTCGCAATGAGTTTGTAACGAGCTTGCAATGAGTTCTCAATGAGCTCACAATGAGCTCTTATTGAAGTTTGAATGAGAATGCAATAAGCTTGTACTGAGCTCGCAATGATCTTGAAATTAGGTTTAAATGAGCTCTGAATGAATGTATATGGACAATGAGTTTTCAATGAGTTCTTTTTAAGTATATTTTGAAGTATATTTTTATAAAAAAAAAATTGGAATATATGTTAACGTTGACATGATAATAACAACCTGATATATATATATATAATTTACGATAATCTCTACAACATCAATATCTTTTTGATATAATGACTCCGGCGGTATGTAACGCCATTAGTCAACCATTTGTCAGAGACACTAACAACAATTTATGGCGCATCTAATAAATCGTAATTCGCACTGTGTTTAGCTTCGTTCTGACCGACTGTCATCGTGCATCTGGGGAAAAAAAAAATTCCACTCTGTATATATCAAACCGACCCGCACACTAGATCGAATGATTGATATTAAAAATTCCTGTGCTACGACGGCAATTTTTCAGCTTTTCCCCAACTCTCTCTCTCTCTCACACACACATTCTATTGTACTCATTGTTTCCGAATGTCTCGACATAGAAAAGGTTCGATCTCTCGCCAACTGGGATTATGTAGAGCTCTGTCCGCGGATCATCCAGGATTTCGTATTATTTATTTGCTGCTCTACGGCTCGTCGATAAATCTCGGCGCTCGCTTAACAACCCTCGGAGAGAAAGAGAATAGAAAAATAAAAGAGTACAAGACAATGGACAAACAGAAAGACTTCTACTCGGCCGAGGGATTTTATCGAATGAATGGGATAATGGAGTATACGTGAACGAAATCTGGACGATAAGTAGGCTAATTCTCATATACGAGGTGTTTTTATTAATAATAAATAAAAAATCGATTAAAACTATGTAAAATATCAATTTGGACAAAAATACTAAAAAAACTTATTGCAAGCTAATTTCCAGCTCATATGAAGCTCATGGCAACCTTATTGCAAGTTCAATGAAAACTTATTGCAAACTTACCGCAAGTTGATTGCAAGCTTCTTATAAGCTTCACTAAAAGCTTCCTGCAAGCTTCATTTTAAGCTTCTTACCAGCTTCATTATAAGCTTCCTACAAGCTTCATTTTAAGCTTCCTACAAGCTTCATTAAAAGCTTCTTACAAGCTTCATTGCAAGTTGATTGTAAGCTTCTTATAAGCTTCACTAAAAGCTTCCTGCAAGCTTCATTTTAAGCTTCTTACCAGCTTCATTATAAGCTTCCTACAAGCTTCATTTTAAGCTTCCTACAAGCTTCATTAAAAGCTTCTTACAAGCTTCATTGCAAGTTGATTGCAAGCTTCTTATAAGCTTCACTAAAAGCTTCCTGCAAGCTTCATTTTAAGCTTCTTACCAGCTTCATTATAAGCTTCCTACAAGCTTCATTTTAAGCTTCCTACAAGCTTCATTAAAAGCTTCTTACAAGCTTCATTGCAAGTTGATTGTAAGCTTCTTATAAGCTTCACTAAAAGCTTCCTGCAAGCTTCATTTTAAGCTTCTTACCAGCTTCATTATAAGCTTCCTACAAGCTTCATTTTAAGCTTCCTACAAGCTTCATTAAAAGCTTCTTACAAGCTTCATTGCAAGTTGATTGCAAGCTTCTTATAAGCTTCACTAAAAGCTTCCTGCAAGCTTCATTTTAAGCTTCTTACCAGCTTCATTATAAGCTTCCTACAAGCTTCATTTTAAGCTTCCTACAAGCTTCATTAAAAGCTTCTTACAAGCTTCATTGCAAGTTGATTGCAAGCTTCTTATAAGCTTCACTAAAAGCTTCCTGCAAGCTTCATTTTAAGCTTCTTACCAGCTTCATTATAAGCTTCCTACAAGCTTCATTTTAAGCTTCCTACAAGCTTCATTAAAAGCTTCTTACAAGCTTCATTGCAAGTTGATTGCAAGCTTCTTATAAGCTTCACTAAAAGCTTCCTGCAAGCTTCATTTTAAGCTTCTTACCAGCTTCATTATAAGCTTCCTACAAGCTTCATTTTAAGCTTCCTACAAGCTTCATTAAAAGCTTCTTACAAGCTTCATTGCAAGTTGATTGCAAGCTTCTTATAAGCTTCACTAAAAGCTTCCTGCAAGCTTCATTTTAAGCTTCTTACCAGCTTCATTATAAGCTTCCTACAAGCTTCATTTTAAGCTTCCTACAAGCTTCATTAAAAGCTTCTTACAAGCTTCATTGCAAGTTGATTGTAAGCTTCTTATAAGCTTCACTAAAAGCTTCCTGCAAGCTTCATTTTAAGCTTCTTACCAGCTTCATTATAAGCTTCCTACAAGCTTCATTTTAAGCTTCCTACAAGCTTCATTAAAAGCTTCTTACAAGCTTCATTGCAAGTTGATTGCAAGCTTCTTAGAAGCTTCACTAAAAGCTTCCTGCAAGCTTCATTTTAAGCTTCTTACCAGCTTCATTATAAGCTTCCTACAAGCTTCATTTTAAGCTTCCTACAAGCTTCATTAAAAGCTTCTTACAAGCTTCATTGCAAGTTGATTGCAAGCTTCTTATAAGCTTCACTAAAAGCTTCCTGCAAGCTTCATTTTAAGCTTCTTACCAGCTTCATTATAAGCTTCCTACAAGCTTCATTTTAAGCTTCCTACAAGCTTCATTAAAAGCTTCTTACAAGCTTCATTGCAAGTTGATTGCAAGCTTCTTATAAGCTTCACTAAAAGCTTCCTGCAAGCTTCATTTTAAGCTTCTTACCAGCTTCATTATAAGCTTCCTACAAGCTTCATTTTAAGCTTCCTACAAGCTTCATTAAAAGCTTCTTACAAGCTTCATTGCAAGTTGATTGCAAGCTTCTTATAAGCTTCACTAAAAGCTTCCTGCAAGCTTCATTTTAAGCTTCTTACCAGCTTCATTATAAGCTTCCTACAAGCTTCATTTTAAGCTTCCTACAAGCTTCATTAAAAGCTTCTTACAAGCTTCATTGCAAGTTGATTGTAAGCTTCTTATAAGCTTCACTAAAAGCTTCCTGCAAGCTTCATTTTAAGCTTCTTACCAGCTTCATTATAAGCTTCCTACAAGCTTCATTTTAAGCTTCCTACAAGCTTCATTAAAAGCTTCTTACAAGCTTCATTGCAAGTTGATTGCAAGCTTCTTAGAAGCTTCACTAAAAGCTTCCTGCAAGCTTCATTTTAAGCTTCTTACCAGCTTCATTATAAGCTTCCTACAAGCTTCATTTTAAGCTTCCTACAAGCTTCATTAAAAGCTTCTTACAAGCTTCATTGCAAGTTGATTGCAAGCTTCTTATAAGCTTCACTAAAAGCTTCCTGCAAGCTTCATTTTAAGCTTCTTACCAGCTTCATTATAAGCTTCCTACAAGCTTCATTTTAAGCTTCCTACAAGCTTCATTAAAAGCTTCTTACAAGCTTCATTGCAAGTTGATTGCAAGCTTCTTATAAGCTTCACTAAAAGCTTCCTGCAAGCTTCATTTTAAGCTTCTTACCAGCTTCATTATAAGCTTCCTACAAGCTTCATTTTAAGCTTCCTACAAGCTTCATTAAAAGCTTCTTACAAGCTTCATTGCAAGTTGATTGCAAGCTTCTTATAAGCTTCACTAAAAGCTTCCTGCAAGCTTCATTTTAAGCTTCTTACCAGCTTCATTATAAGCTTCCTACAAGCTTCATTTTAAGCTTCCTACAAGCTTCATTAAAAGCTTCTTACAAGCTTCATTGCAAGTTGATTGCAAGCTTCTTATAAGCTTCACTAAAAGCTTCCTGCAAGCTTCATTTTAAGCTTCTTACCAGCTTCATTATAAGCTTCCTACAAGCTTCATTTTAAGCTTCCTACAAGCTTCATTAAAAGCTTCTTACAAGCTTCATTGCAAGTTGATTGCAAGCTTCTTATAAGCTTCACTAAAAGCTTCCTGCAAGCTTCATTTTAAGCTTCTTACCAGCTTCATTATAAGCTTCCTACAAGCTTCATTTTAAGCTTCCTACAAGCTTCATTAAAAGCTTCTTACAAGCTTCATTGCAAGTTGATTGTAAGCTTCTTATAAGCTTCACTAAAAGCTTCCTGCAAGCTTCATTTTAAGCTTCTTACCAGCTTCATTATAAGCTTCCTACAAGCTTCATTTTAAGCTTCCTACAAGCTTCATTAAAAGCTTCTTACAAGCTTCATTGCAAGTTGATTGCAAGCTTCTTATAAGCTTCACTAAAAGCTTCCTGCAAGCTTCATTTTAAGCTTCTTACCAGCTTCATTATAAGCTTCCTACAAGCTTCATTTTAAGCTTCCTACAAGCTTCATTAAAAGCTTCTTACAAGCTTCATTGCAAGTTGATTGCAAGCTTCTTATAAGCTTCACTAAAAGCTTCCTGCAAGCTTCATTTTAAGCTTCTTACCAGCTTCATTATAAGCTTCCTACAAGCTTCATTAAAAGCTTCTTACAAGCTTCATTGCAAGTTGATTGCAAGCTTCTTATAAGCTTCACTAAAAGCTTCCTGCAAGCTTCATTATAAGCTTCTTACCAGCTTCATTATAAGCTTCCTACAAGCTTCATTTTAAGCTTCCTACAAGCTTCATTTTAAGCTTCCTACAAGCTTCATTAAAAGCTTCTTACAAGATATATTGCAAGTTGATTGCAAGCTTCTTATAAGCTTCATTGCAAGCATCTTATATGCTTCACTGAAAGCTTTCTGCAAGCTTCATTTTAAGCTTCTTACCAGCTTCATTAAAAGCTTCTTATAAGCTTCATTGTAAGCATCTTATATGCTTCACTGAAAGCTTCCTGCAAGCTTCATTTTAAGGTTCCTACAAGCTTCATTAAAAGCTTCTTACAAGCTTCATTTCAAGTTGATTGCAAGCTTCTTATAAGCTTCAGTGCAAGCATCTTATATGCTTCACTAAAAGCTTCCTGCAAGCTTTATTTTAAGCTTCCTACAAGCTTCATTAAAAGCTTCTTACAAGCTTCAAGTTGATTGCAAGCTTCTTATAAGCTTCAGTGCAAGCATCTTATATGCTTCACTAAAAGCTTCCTGCAAGCTTCATTTTAAGCTTCCTACAAGCTTCATTTCAAGTTGATTGCAAGCTTCTTATAAGCTTCAGTGCAAGCATCTTATATGCTTCACTGAAAGCTTTCTGCAAGCTTCATTTTAAGCTTCTTACCAGCTTCATTAAAAGCTTCTTACAAGCTTCATTTCAAGTTGATTGCAAGCTTCTTATAAGCTTCATTGCAAGCATCTTATATGCTTCACTGAAAGCTTCCTGCAAGCTTCATTTTAAGCTTCTTACCAGCTTCATTATAAGCTTCCCACAAGCTTCATTTTAAGCTTATTACAAGCTTCATTAAAAGCTGCTTACAAGCTTCATTGCGAGCTTCTTATAAGATTCATTGCAAGCTTCTTATAAGCTTCATTTTAAGCTTCTTACAAGCTTCATTTAAAGCTACTTACAAGCTTTATTGCAAGCTTACTGCAAGTTGGTTGCAAATTCAATGAAAGGCCATTGCAAGCTTCTTACAATCTTCTTGCAAGCTTCATTGCAACTTGAATGGAATCTAATAGCAAACTTATTGTTGGCCAATTAAAAGCTCATTTCAAACTGATTGCAAGCTTATTGCAAGTTGATTGCAAATTCATTAAAATGTCATTGTCAGCTTCTTACAAGCTTCATTGTAAGTTTATTGCAAGTTGAATGAAAGATCATTACAAGCTTAATTGCAAGCTTATTTCAAGTTAATTGCAAGTTGAAAGAAAACTCATTGCAAGCTTATTGTTCGCTCATTAAAAGCTCATTGCAATCTGAGTGAAATCTTCGTTGGAAGCTTATTGCAGGCTGATTGCAAGTTCAATGAAAGCTTATTGCAAGCTTATTGCAAACTTACAATTACAAGGAAGGCTTAAATCTTGCTTATTATAAACTTATTATAAACTCATTATTGCTCATTACAATCTGAGTGCAAGCTTCATTGCAAGCTTATTGCAAGTTGATTGCAAGTTTAATGAAAGCTCATTGCAATATTCATTGCAAGATTATTACAAGTTAATTGCAAGCTTATTGTAAGCTTATTAAAAGCTCATTATAATCTGATTACAAGCGTCTTGCAAGCTTCATTGCAAGCTTATTTTAAGTTGATTTCAAGCTTATTGTAAGCTCATTAAAAGCTTAATATAATCTGATTGCAAGCTTATTGCAAGTTAATTGCAAGCTTATTGTAAGCTTAGTAAAAGCTCATTATAATCTGATTACAAGCGTCTTGCAAGCTTCATTGCAAATTGATTGCAAGCTTATTGTAAGCTTTCTGAAAGTTGATTGCAAGTTTAATGAAAGCTTATTGCAAGCTTCTTAAAGCTTCACTGCACGCTTCTTGCAAGCGTATTGCAAGTTGATTGCAAGTTTAATGAAAAGTCATTGCAAGCTTCATTGCAAGATTTTTGCAAGTTGATTAAAAGTTTATTCTAAATTGATTTCAAGCTTATTGTAAGCTCATTAAAAGCTCATTATAATCTGATTGCAAGCTTATTACATTTACAACTCATTAATGATATTAAAAAAGCATTAAAAACTCATTAAGACTCACTAAAACTCGTTAAAAATATCTCAAATTCATTATAAACTCACTAAAAAAATCATTAAAAGTTTATTAAACACTCATTAAAAACTATTGAAAACCCACTAAAAACTCACTGGAAAATCACTCAAACATTAAAAATCATTAAAACAGATTAAAAACTCGTTAAAAAAAATCACTAAAAACTCATTAAAACTCTTTAAAAACACCAAAGACTCACTTAAAACTCATTAAAAAATAGTAAAACATTAAAATCGAATTAAAACTCATTAATGCTCATTAATAAATCATTGATACTGATTAAAAAGTCATTAGAACCTCATTAAAAACTAATTAAAAACTCATTTAAAACCCATTAAAAAATCATTAAAAACTCATTCCATATTTTATTTGAAATGATTGTCACAAAAAAATAATAATTTTTATTTTATCGATACGTTTCGTTACATAATAACATCATCAGATGTGACTTATTTAGCGAACGTTTATATAAAGCTTTATATCATAAAAAAGAAGAGCAATAACAATAAATAAAATAAAGAATAAACAAGCGATTAAGAAAAAAAACAGGAAGCCATCCTAATATTTATATTAATAATTCTCTCTCAGTGTACAAACTTTTAATGAATATTTATGTACTCGGATCATGCAATATAAAATATTTTATAACCGAGACTGCATTTATCGGATTAATTGATAATATTATGGAAAGAGAAAGTTATAACAAAAAAAAAAAAAAAAAAAAAAAAAAAAAAAAAAAAAAAAAAAAAAAAAAAAAAAAAAAAAAAACTTAATGACTGTATTTAATCAAGTTTTTTTTTTTTCGAGTAATTCATAAGTTTCTTAGGTATTGCAAGCTTATTGCAAGCTCATTATAATATGATTGCAAGCTTCTTGCAAGTTAAATGCAATCTTATTGCAAGTTGTTTGCAAGCTCATTAAAAGTGCATTACAATCCGATTGCAAGCTTCATTGTAAGCTTATTGCAAGTTGATTGCAAATTTAATGAAAAGTTATTGCGAGCTTATTACAAACTCAAGGACAAGGTTGATTTCAAAGTCGATCAAGTTCAAGGTCATGAACAAGGTCAAGGTTACGGTCAAGGATACGTCAATATTAAGTTCGATATGAAACTAGATGTCACTGACAAGGTGAATATCAAGGTCGATGTCAAGGTCAGAGTCAAGGTCGATATCAATGTCTATATCAAGGTTAATGTCAATAGATGTCAAGGTCGATTTTAAGGTCGAGGTCAAGATGTCTCAATGTTGATATCAATGTCAAGATCAATGTCAAGGTCGATATCAAGTTTGACGTTAAGGTTAATGTCAAGTTCCATGTCAAGATCAATGTCAAAGTGGATGTCAAGTTCTAGGTCACAAACAAGGTGAAGGTTACGATCAAGGGTAAGTTCGATGTCAAGGTCGATTATCGAGGCTGATGCCGAGGCCGATGTCAAGATCAAAAGGTCAACGATCAAAAGGTCAATGCCCAAAAGGTCAAGAGGTCAAAGGCACCTCTCTTTCTATCAAGAAACGGCTATCATCGTCATTAAAAAACTCATTAAAATATCATCAAAAACTTATTAAAAAATCATTAAAAACTCTCTTAGAAAACTCATTAAAAACTTTTTCTTGATTTCCTACTACTCTCTATTAATTCTGATAATTCTGTAACACTTTATGTTGATCCTGTACATTCTGTAGTATTGTCTGTTGATTCCGTAAGTTCTGTTGATTCTGTAGTAAGTTTTGTTGAATCCCATTAAAAACTCACTAAAAACTCATTAAAAATCACTCAACTCCATTAGAAACTCACTAAAACTCATTTTGAAATCAATAAAAGTCATTAAAAACTCGTTAAAACTCATAAAGAACTTACCAAAAACTCACTTTCACGTTAAAAATCACTAAAAATCATTTGAACTCATTAATACTCATTAAAAACTATCTATAAAATCATTAAGAACTCAAAAAATTGGTCAACTCACTAAAAATGATTAAAAGTCATTAATACTCATTAAAAGCTCATTAACAAATCATTAATACTGATTTAAAACTCATTAAAAATACATTAAAATATCTCTAAAAACTCATTAAAACTCATTAAAAACTCATTAAAAACTAATTAATACTCATTCAAAGCTCATTAAAAAATCGTTGAAAAATCACTAAAAATCAATTAACAACTCATTATACTCTTTTTAAAAACTCATTAAAAAATCACTAAAACCTCATTAAAACTTTAAAAGATTATTAACAACTCATTCAAATATCACTGAAATATTAATAAAAACATTAAAACTTAGTAAAATTCACTAAAAAATCATTAAAAAATATTAAAAACTCATTAAAAATCACTGAAAACTAACTAAAACTAAAAAATCATTAAAAACTCATAAAAAACTCATAAAAATATCACCAAAAACTCATTAAAACTTACTAAAAAACATTAAAAACTAATTAATATTTATTCAATGCTGATTAAAAACTCATTAAAACTCATTAAAAATTCATCAATACTCGTTAAAAACTCATTAGAAAATCATTAAACTCATTTAAACATTAAAAATTCACTAAAAAATCGGTAAATCTGATTAATACTCATTAAAAACTCACTAATACCCATTATAAACTTGATGAAAACTAACTAAAGACTCATTAAAAATATATCACTATAAACTCATTAAAAAATCAGTCAAAACATTAAAATCTCACTAAAAATCATTAAAACGCATTCATACTCATGAAAACCTCATTAAAAAATCATTAATACTGATTTAAAAATCACTATAAAATCATTAAAATCTCATTAAAAAATGTATTAAAATATCACTAAAATATCACCAAAAACTCATTAAAACGCAGTAAAAAATCATTAAAAACTCATTAAAAACTCAATAAAAACGCATTAAAAATCGTGAAAAACTCGTGAAAAATTCATTAAAATCTCAAAAACTCATTAAAAACTTATAAAAACAAAAAACTCGTATCTATAAAAATCACTAAAACTCTAAAAGATCATTAAAAACTCATTAAAAACACATTAAAAACGCATTAAAAACTCATTAAAAACTCAAAAACTCATTAAAAACTTGTAAAAACAAAAAACTCGTATCTTTAAAAAGTCACTAAAAACTCATTAAAACCACATTAAAAACTCATTAAAAAGTAATTAAAAATTCGTGAAAAACTCACTAAAAACTCTAAAAGATCATTAAAACTCATTAAAAACTCATTAAAAACTCATTAAAAACTCGTGAAAAACTCATTAAAATCTCAAAAACTCATTAAAACCTTATAAAAACAAAAAACTCGAATCTTTAAAAAATCATTAAAAACTCTAAAAGATCATTAAAAACTCATTAAAAACACATCAAAAACGCATTAAAAACTCATTAAAAACTCGTGAAAAACTCATTAAAATCTCAAAAACTCATTAAAACCTTATAAA
Organism: Neocrepidodera transversa; assembly: GCA_963243735.1. NCBI lineage: Eukaryota > Metazoa > Arthropoda > Insecta > Coleoptera > Chrysomelidae > Neocrepidodera > Neocrepidodera transversa. Next base: position 11,280,909 of record OY725356.1, read on the forward strand.
AACAAAAAAACTCGAATCTTTAAAAAATCATTAAAAAATCACTAAAAACTCCAAAAGATCATTAAAAACTCATTAAAAACACATTAAAAACTCATTAAAAACACATTAAAAACGCATTAAAAACTCATTAAAAACATTAAAAACGCATTAAAAACTCATTAAAAACTTAAAAACTCATTAAAAACTTGTAAAAACAAAAAAACTCGTATCTTTAAAAAGTCACTAAAAACTCTAAAAGATCATTAAAAACTCATTAAAAACACATTAAAAATTCGTGAAAAACTCATTAAAAACACATTAAAAACGCATTAAAAACTCATTAAAAACACATTAAAAACGCATTAAAAACTCATTAAAAACTCGTGAAAAACTCATTAAAATCTCAAAAACTCATTAAAAACTTATAAAAACAAAAAACTCGAATATTTAAAAAATCATTAAAAAATCATTAAAAAATCACTAAAAACTCCAAAAGATCATTAAAAACTCATTAAAAACACATTAAAAACGCATTAAAAACTCATTAAAAACTCGTGAAAAACTCATTAAAAACTGAAAAACTCATTAAAAACTTATAAAAACAAAAAACTCGTATCTTTAAAAAATCATTAAAAACTCTAAAAGATCATTAAAAACTTGCCAAGAAACTCAGTAGAAACTCATTAAAATTTCATTAAAGCTCATAACTCTTCTGGAAGCAAATTTCCATAATTTAATTGAAATCGGATATTTTTTTTAAATAAAATAAACGAAACCATAAAATAATTTTAATTCATCGATAGACGTTTCGTTACGCAATAACATCATCAGATGTGATTTTTTTTCTCGATCGTTTATATCATAAAAAAGAAGAGCAATAACAATAAATAAAATAAAGAATAAACAAGCGATTAAGAAAAAAAAGAGGAAGCCATCCTAATATTTATATTAATAACTCTTTCTCAGTGTACAAACTTTTAATGAATATTTATGTACTCGGATCATGCAATATAAAATATTTTATAACCGACAGTGCATTTATCGGATTAATTGATAATATTATGGAAAGAGAAAGTTATAAAAAAAAAAAAAAAAAAAAAAAATCTTAATGACTGTATTTTTTTTTTTTCAGTAATTCATTAGTTTCTTTCGTTAACGAGACGCTGAGATGTGACACATTCACATTCACATTCACATTCACATTCCTAAAGAACTAATTTCCTTTTTATAATTTAGTAGGTGTTTTTTTTTTTTTCGTTGTAAACGAGCTGCAGATTTTGTATTAAATATAGAGTTAATTATAGACAGATAATTATTTTTTATTTGGTAAAATTTATAATTATATTAGTTGGATTTTTTTTTTCGTGGTTATAAAAAAACGGGAAATATTTCTAATCTAGTTTTTTATAATAATTTATTAAAAATTATACATCTACTTTTTTTATTTATTAATTTTGACTGTAAATGTATAATATGCGATCTCATAAACCTTAGCATTAATAAAATCTGTTAATATTTATAATTCTGGTCCGCCATTTTGAATTTATTAAATTTTAACAAAAATTAGTAATCTCCGGCACCAGAAACTGTCTCATACCAATTTTGAAAAAAATCGGTCAATAATTATAAATCTCGTCCGCCATCTTGGATTCGCCATCTTGATTTTAACAATTTTGATAAAAAATTCGTAATTACCGACCTTAAAAACTCCCATAAACCAATTTTGAATAAAATTGGTAAATAATTATAAATCTTGTCCCCCATCTTGGATTCGCCATCTTGATTTTAACAATTTTGATAAAAAATTCTTAATCTGCGATCCCAAAAACCCCCATATACCAATTTTGAATAAAATAGGTCAATATTGATAAATCTCGTCCGCCATCTTGGATCCGCTATCTTGATTTTATTAATTTTAATTAAAAATTCATAATCCTTAACCATAAAAATCCCTAATAGCAATTCTGAATAAAATTGATCAATAATTATAAATCAATAATTATAAATCTCGTCCGCCATCTTGAAGCCGCCATCTTGATTTTATCAATTTTGATAAAAAATTCATAATCCTTAAATCTAAAAATCCCCATACACCAATTTTGAATGGAATTTGTCAATAATTCAAATTTCGTCCGCCATCTTGGATTCGCCATTTTGATTTTATCAATTTTGATAAAAAATTCATAATTCTTAACACCAAAAATCCCCATATACCCATTTGGACTAAAATTGGCAAATAATGATAAATCTTGTCCGCCATCTTGGATTCGCCATTTTGATTTTAATAATTTTAATAAAAAAAATCATAATCCGCAACTTCAAGAAACCTCATATACAAATTTTGAAAAAAATCGGTTTATAATGATAAATCTCGTCCGCCATCTTGGATTCGCCATTTTGATTTTATCAATTTTGATTAAAAATTCATAATCTTTAACTCCAAAAATCCCCATATACCAATTTTAGATAAAATTAGTCAATAATGATAAATCTAGTCCGCCATTTTGAATCCGCCATTTTGATTTTATCAATTTTGATTAAAAATTCATAATCTTCAACTTCAAAAATCCCCATATACCAATTTTGAATGGAATTGGTCAATAATTCTAATTTCGTCCGCCATCTTGGATTCGCCATCTTGTAGTCGCCATCTTGATTTAAATAATTTTGATAAAAAATTCACATTCATCGATTCCAAAAACCCCCATATACCAATTTCGAAAAATATCGGTCAATAATGATAAATTTCGTCCGCCATCTTGGAATCGCCATTTTGATTTTATCAATTTTGATAAAAAATTCATAATCTAAGATCCCAAAAATCCAAATTTTTTATAATTATATCTAAATTTTTCCAATTTTTTCCCATTTTTTAAATTTTTTTTTTTTTAATTTTTTCTAAATTTTTCTCAATTCCAAGTTTTCCTTTTTTTTCTTTTGTTTTTCCTAATTTTCCTAATTTTTTACCAATGTTTTTTAATTTTTTCTAATTTTTTCTTATTTTTTCTAATTTTTTCATAATTTTTCCCTATTTTTACTAATTTTTCCAATTTTTTTTCCATAAATTTTTCCTAATTTTTTCAACTTTTCCTAAATGTTCTAACTACAACTTCGTAATTTTTTTTAATTTTTTATTTTTCATAATTTTTCCCATTTTTTTCTAGTTTTTAATAATTTTTTTTCTTATTTTTTCTATTTTTTTTTTTAATTTTTTCTAATTTTTTATAATTTTTTCCAGTTTTTTCTATTTTGTCCAATTTTTCTTGTTTTGTAATTTTTCCTCATTGTTCCCAATTTTTTCTAATTTTTCTTAATTTTTTCTAATTTTTTGTAATTAATTTCTCATTATTCCTGATTTTTTCTAATTTTTTCCTAATTTTTTTCTAATTTTTTTGTAGTTATTTCTCATTATTCCTGTTTTTTCCTAATTTTTTTCTAATTTTTCCTAATTTTTCCTAATTTTTCCTAATTTTTTCTAATTTTTTGTAATTAATTTCTCATTATTCCTGATTTTTTATAATTTTTTGCCCAATTTTTTTTCTAATTTTTCCCAATTTTTTCCTCTTTTAGAATTTTTTTTTCTAATTTTTTCAAAATTTTTCCAATTTTTTTTCTAAATATTCCTGTTTTTTTCATTTTTATCCCAATTTTCCTAGTTTTTTTCTGTTTTTTAATTTTTTTCTAATTTGTTCAAATTTTTTCTTAATTTTTCTAATTTTTCCTATATGTTCCTAATTTTTCATGATTTATCCAATTTTCTCTCAATTTTTTCAACTTTTTTCTTAATTTTTTCCTATATTTTCCTAATTAATTAGAATTTTTTTCAATTTTTTTAATAGTTTTTTTTCAATTTTTTCTGTTTTTTTCCACTTTTTCCCAATTTTCCAATTTTTTTTCTAATTTTTACCAATTTTTCCTAATTCTTTCCTAATTCTTTCCTAATTTTTCCTAATTTTTCCTAATTTTTCCTAATTTTTCCTAATTTTTCCTAATTTTTCCTAATTTTTCCTAATTTTTCCTAATTTTTCCTAATTTTTCCTAATTTTTCCTAATTTTTCCTAATTTTTCCTAATTTTTCCTAATTTTTCCTAATTTTTCCTAATTTTTCCTAATTTTTCCTAATTTTTTCTAATTTTTCCTAATTTTTCCTAATTTTTCCTAATTATTTCAATTTTTTCCAAATTTTTTCTAATTTTTTTATGAATTTTCCCCATTTTTTCTATTTTTCCAATTTTTTCTAATTTTTCCTAATTTTTTCCTAATTTGTCCTAATTTTTTCCAATTGTCTTCTAATTTTTCCCAATTTTTTTCTAAATTTTCATATTTTTTCAAATATTTCCCAATGTTTAATATTTATTTCCTAATTTTTCCCAATTTTTTCCAATTTTTTTCTAATTTTTCCTAATTTTTTATAATTATTTCTGTTTTCTAATTTTTTCTTAATTTTTTTATGAATTTTTTAAATTTTTTTCAATTTTTTCTATTTTTTCTAATTTTTTCTAATTTTTCCAATATTTTTCCAATATTTTTCTATTTTTTCTAATTTTTAATAATTTTTTCCTAATTTGTCCGAATTTTTTCCAATTGTCTTCTAATTTTTCCAAATTTTTTTCTAAATTTTCAAATTTTTTCAAATTTTTCCTGTTTCCTATTTTTTTCCTAATTTTTCCCAATTTTTTCTAATTTTTTTCTAATTTTTCCTAATTTTCCCCAATTTTTTCTATTTTTTCTAATTTTTTCTAATTTTTTCTAATTTTTTCTAATTTTTTCCAATTGTCTTCTAATTTTTCCCAATTTTTTTCTAAATTTTCAAATTTTTCCTGTTTCCTATTTTTTTCCTAATTTTTCCCAATTTTTTCCAATTTATTTCTAATTTTTCCTAATTTTTCCTAATTATTTCTATTTTTTCCAATTTTTTCTTAATTTTTTTATGAATTTTTCCAAATTTTTTCTATTTTTCCATTTTTTTCTAAATTTTTTTATGAATATTTCTTTATTTTTCCCAATTTTTTCCTAATTTTTCCAATTTTTTTCTATTTTTTCCCAATTTTTTTCTAATTTTTTTAAATTGTCTCCTAAATTTTTCACAACTTTTTTTAATTTTTTAAATTATTTCAAATTTTTCCCTAATTTTTCCCAATTTTTCCCTAATTTTTCCTAATTTTTTCTTATTTTTTACTTTTTTGTTTTTAGTTTTTTTTATTCTCAATTATTTTTCTTAAATTCAATTTTTATTTTTTACTTTTGATTTTTGTTTTTTGTTTAGATTTTTTAATTAATTTAATTTTTTATATTTTTCTTTTGATGTTTTCTGTTTTTCATTAGATTTTTTATATTTTTTCCGAATTTTTTCAATTTTTTTTCAATTTTTTTTTAAATTTTTCAATTTTTTCTAATTGTTTTCTTATTTTTCCCGATTTTTTCTAATTTTTTTCTAATTTTTTCCGAATTTTTCCAATTTTTTTTCAATTTTTTTTAAAATTTTTCCTAATTTTTTCAAATTTTTTTCCAAATTCTTTTCTTTTTTCTTAATTTTTTTATCAATTTTTCCCAATTTTTTCCTAATTTTTCCTATTTTGTCCTAATTTGTAGTAATTTTTTAAAATTGTCTTCTAATTTTTCCCAATTTTTTCTAATTTTTCATATTTTTTCTAATTTTTTGAATTTTTCCCAATTTTTTGTAATTTTTCATAATTTTTTCTAATTTTTTTTAATTTTTTCTAATTTTTTTTAATTTTTTTTAAATTTTTAATTTTTTTCAATTTTTTCTAATTTTTTCCTAATTTTTTCAATTGTTTTCTAATTTCTCAAAATTTTTTCTAATTTTTCATATTTTTTCTAATTTTTCTAATTTTTCCAATTTTTTCTTAATTTTTTTATTAATTTTTACCTAATTTTTCCCATTTTTTTCTAATTTTTCCTAATTTTTTCCTACTTTTCCTAACTGTCCCTAAAATTTCCCACTTTTTCTTAATTTCTTATAATTTTTCAGTTTTCCTATCTTATTCTAATTTTTCCTTATTTTTCTTATTTTTTTCTGTTTTTTTTTTTTAATTTTGTAGTTTTTTGATTTTTGTTCTTTAGATTTTTATTTTTACCATTTTTCATATTTTTCTTTAGATTTTTTCCGAAACTAATTTCAATATCTATCAAATTCACCAAAGCCCTTGAACTATTCAAAATCCAATACACACACTCTCGTACATTGTTTAGCGCTAAATTCCCAGAAGCCTCTTAGCGTACCGACGCCGAGATAATTGCATTGTTAGTAGGTGCGCGTGTCGAAACCCACACAAACAAGTCAATCGCGTTCCTACCCCCCCACCCCCACCCCCCCTCACCAACGACCCTCGCGACCACTGTCTTTTTTCGACCCCTGCGGCACCCTTTAACCTAATCCCGAGCTTAGAAATTGTATTATTATCATTTTTCTAATTACCGACATTGTTGTAACTTCCTGCCATAGAACAGGACCGGATTTTGTGTACTAAAAACGGTTTACCGTTAATTTTTATTCATTTTACCTTCATTTTGATATCATTTTTCTATTCACTTTGTCGCATAATCAATTTACCGTTAATTTTACCATGATGGTAATTTTTCGCAAAAATTTACCGTTAATTATAACATATATTTCTTATGTAACGGTAAACTTAACACATTTGACATTCATTTTGACTTTACCGGTAATTTTAGGATACATTTGACAAATATTTCATTTACCGTTAAATCTATCTTATATTTGACGGTTTTTTTTTTGGCACAAATTTAACGGTAATTTTTATAAAAAATCAGTTTGACGTACATGATTAGTTTACCGTTATTTTTACTCATTTTACGTAAATTTTAACTAATCTTACCATCATTTTGACGTACTTTTCCTATTCATTTTGATATATAATCAATTTACCGTTAATTTTATCATACATGTATTTGACGGTAATTTTTTGCAAACATTTACCGTTAATTTTTACACATATTTCTAAGGTGACGGTAAACTTAACACATTTGACATCATTAAGGCACATAATCTTTTTCACGTTAATATTGACTCAGTTTTACCGTTAATTTTGAAACATTTGAATTAAATTTGATACACGCGTAACGGTAATTTTAACAGGTAATCCACTTGAAATTAAATTCGATAAATCCTTCATATTAATTTAAAGGTAATTTTAGTCTACATTTGACGGTACTTTTACCACATATTCCATTTACCGTTAATTTTATCTTACATATAGTTGACGGTAATTTTTTGCAAACATTTACCGTTAATCTTGACATATATTTCTTGTCTAACGGTAAATTTCCCACATTTGACATTTATTTTGGCACATAATCTATTTGATAGTTTTACCGTTAATTTTGATATATTTGACTTAAATTTGCTACACATGTAACGGTAACTTTAACAGGTAATCCATTTAAAATTAATTTTGATAAACCCATCCCTCTAATTTTGACTATAAATAATTTACCGGTAATTTTAGCATGCATTTGACGGTAATTTTAACACATATTCCATTTACCGTTAATTTTGATATATTCGGCTTAAATTTAGTACACATCTAACGGTAATTTCAACACATTTTACGTTAATTTTAACAGATTTAACGTTAATTTTGACCCATTTTTTAATATGACATTATTTTTGACATATTTAACGGTAATTTTAACAGTTTAACGTTAATTTTGACACAATTTTTAAATCTAACGTTAATTTTAACACATTTTACGTTAATTTTAACAGATTTAACGTTAATTTTGACACATTTTTTAAATCTAACGTTAATTTTAACACATTTTACGTTAATTTTAATAGAATTAACGTTAATTTTGACATATTTTTTAAATCTAACGTTAATTTTAACACATTTTACGTTAATTTTAATAGAATTAACGTTAATTTTGACATATTTTTTTAATCTAACGTTAATTTTAACACATTTTACGTTAATTTTAATAGAATTAACGTTAATTTTGACATATTTTTTAAATCTAACGTTAATTTTAACACATTTTACGTTAATTTTAATAGAATTAACGTTAATTTTGACATATTTTTTAAATCTAACGTTAATTTTAACACATTTTACGTTAATTTTAATAGAATTAACGTTAATTTTGACATATTTTTTAAATCTAACGTTAATTTTAACACATTTTACGTTAATTTTAATAGAATTAACGTTAATTTTGACATATTTTTTAAATCTAACGTTAATTTTAACACATTTTACGTTAATTTTAATAGAATTAACGTTAATTTTGACATATTTTTTAAATCTAACGTTAATTTTAACACATTTTACGTTAATTTTAATAGAATTAACGTTAATTTTGACATATTTTTTAAATCTAACGTTAATTTTAACACATTTTACGTTAATTTTAATAGAATTAACGTTAATTTTGACATATTTTTTAAATCTAACGTTAATTTTAACACATTTTACGTTAATTTTAATAGAATTAACGTTAATTTTGACATATTTTTTAAATCTAACGTTAATTTTAACACATTTTACGTTAATTTTAATAGAATTAACGTTAATTTTGACATATTTTTTAAATCTAACGTTAATTTTAACACATTTTACGTTAATTTTAATAGAATTAACGTTAATTTTGACATATTTTTTAAATCTAACGTTAATTTTAACACATTTTACGTTAATTTTAATAGAATTAACGTTAATTTTGACATATTTTTTAAATCTAACGTTAATTTTAACACATTTTACGTTAATTTTAATAGAATTAACGTTAATTTTGACATATTTTTTAAATCTAACGTTAATTTTAACACATTTTACGTTAATTTTAATAGAATTAACGTTAATTTTGACATATTTTTTAAATCTAACGTTAATTTTAACACATTTTACGTTAATTTTAATAGAATTAACGTTAATTTTGACATATTTTTTAAATCTAACGTTAATTTTAACACATTTTACGTTAATTTTAATAGAATTAACGTTAATTTTGACATATTTTTTAAATCTAACGTTAATTTTAACACATTTTACGTTAATTTTAATAGAATTAACGTTAATTTTGACATATTTTTTAAATCTAACGTTAATTTTAACACATTTTACGTTAATTTTAACAGTTTTAACGTTAGTTTTGTCAGATTTGAGTTTTGATACATAATTTTAACAATTATTAAAATAAGAGAATTCATAAAATTTGCGGTCAAAAATTTTTTCGACATATGAATTAGGACCCGTCCCTGTTTCCAGTGGCTAAATAAAATACACGGTGTGTATGCGAAGGGTGGGGTGGCGGGGGGGGGTTAAAATAATCTCGTGCGAATGAATAATGGCGATGGGTTGTGGGGTGTGTAAGGAAGGATGTTTCGTGTATGGGAAAAGTGTGAAACGGGGGCGGTTTTTCTATTTCTCATGGGTGCGGACTAATGTCGAATGTTAATTATAGAGCTTATTGTAATTATTTTGTTTTTCGTGTTTGGTTAGTGTCGAACAAAAGTGTATGGAACACCTTATATACCAATTAGTTAAATTATTCCATGTTTTGGATATGTTGTTAGGGGGGTTATTTTTAAATAGGAATTATTTTTTTTTATTGGATATAATAGGAAATTTCTTCTACTTTTAAGCGGTAAAAACCGCATCTTGGTAATTGATCTACTTTTCTTAGAAAATGGTTTTAAATAAAGGTATAACAATTTTTTTAAAAATTATAACCTTAAATTTTAGAAATGTTTTAATGCTTTTACAGTGGCGTATCACAAATATTTTTTTCACCAAAAAATAGGAAATTTCTTCTACTTTTAAGCGGTAAAAACCGCATCTTGGTACTTTATCTGGTTTTCTTAGAAAACGGTTTTAAATAAAGGAATTACAAGTTTTTAAAAAATTGTAACAATAAATTTTAGAATTGTTTTAATGCCTTTAACAGTGGCGTATCACTAATATTTTTTTCACTAAATAATAGAAAATTTCTTAATATTTTGAACGGTAAAAACCGCATTTTGGTACTTGATCTAGTTTTCTTAGAAAATGGTTTTATATAAAAGTAAACAATTTTTAAAAAAATTAAAACAATAAATTTTAGAATTGTTTTAATGCTTTTACAGTGGCGTATCACTAATAATTTTTTCACCAAATAATAGATAATTTCTTAATCTTTTGAACGGTAAAAACCGCATCTTGGTACTTGATCTAGTTTTCTTAGAAAAACGGTTTTAAATAAAGATATAACAATTTTTTAAAAAATTATAACCTTAATTTTTAGAAATGTTTTAATGCTTTTACAGTGGCGTATCACTAATATTTTTTTCACTAAATAATAGAAAATTTCTTAATATTTTGAACGGTAAAAACCGCATTTTGGTAATTGATCTAGTTTTCTTAGAAAACGGTTTTAAATAAAGGTATAACAATTTTTTAAAAAAAATTATAACCTTAATTTTTAGAAATGTTTTAATGCTTTTACAGTGGCGTATCACTAATATTTTTTTCACTAAATAATAGAAAATTTCTTAATCTTTTGAACGGTAAAAACCGCATTTTGGTAATTGATCTAGTTTTCTTAGAAAATGGTTTTAAATAAAGTTATAACAATCTTTTAAATATTATAACCTTAATTTTTAGAAATGTTTTAATACTTTTACAGTGGCGTATCATTAATATTTTTTTCATTAAATAATAGAAAATTTCTTATACTTTTAAACGGTAAAAACCGCATCTTGGTAATTGATCTAGTTTTCTTATAAAAAGGTTTTAAATAACAGTATAACAATTTTTTAAAAAATTATAATTTTAATTTTTAGAAATGTTTTAATGTTTTTACAGTGGCGTATCACTAATATTTTTTTCACTAAATAATAGAAAATTTCTTAATATTTTGAGCGGTAAAAACCGCATCACGGTAATTGATCTAGTTTTCTTAGAAAATGTTTTTAAATAAAGGCAAACAATATTTTTTTAAAATAATAACATTAATTTTTAAAAATAATTTATTGCTTTTACAGCGACGTATCAACAGATTTTTTTCAGCAAAAAAATAGGAAATTTTTCATACATTTTAACGGTAAAAACCGCATCTTGATAATTGATCTAGTTTTCTTACAAAATGGATTTAAATAAAGACATTACAATTTTTAAAATTTAATTTTCGTAAATGATTTAATACTTTTACAGTGGCGCATCAACAGAATATTTTTCACCAAAAAATAGGAAATTTTTTATACTTATAAACGGTAAAAACCGCATCTTGATACTTGATCTAGTTTTCTTACAATATGGATTTAAATAAAGACATTACAATTTTTAAAATTTAATTTTCGTAAATGATTTAATACTTTTACAGTGGCGTATCAATAGAATTTTTTTCACCAAAAAATAGGAAATTTCTTGTACTTTTAAGCGGTAAAAACCGCATCTTGGTACTTGATCAACAGAATTTTTGATAAAATTAAGTAAAAATGCATTTTTTCACATTATTTTAGAAAAAAAAAAAAAAAAAAAAAAAAAAAAAAAAAAAAAAAAAAAAAAAACCCGAATTTTAAAAATAAAGCAACAATGCATTTTATGACTTAAAAATTAGAAAAACAAGTGAGTAAGTAATTGGAACATTTTTTTTCAATTATGTATTTTAACTTAATTTTTCAAAAAAAAAAGAAGTAATTAATTTATATTTTTTTGATAAAAAAAAACAAAGCGACAAATTTAATGAGAAAAAAAAAAAACAGAAAATAAAAATACACCTATCGAAAAAATAAATCCACTATAACCACAAATAAATCAAACAAATTCCCTAAGGGACTCCCCCACCCTCACCACCCCTTTCGATCCCCTCGAGCCCTACCGACAATCTCACTTTCTTCCCCATCCGCATCCCCCGACGGCAAAAATAGAAAATAACGAACCCTTTTGACTTTATGATAGCTCTAATAGCAATTAGTGGAAGTGACTACGATCCCGCGGGACGGAGGGTTTGGCTAATTACGAGACTTTTCGGCCCACCCGGAAAGTCTGAGCCGGATCTGAGACGCGCGACGCGGTGGCTCGTGTGACGGGATCGGATTACAAGGCCAATTATCATCGGACGGTGCGTGGCCGGAATTAACGTCACGGCGACGTACGTCGAGACGACAAAATTTAATAAAAATTGGTGAAATTTACTGTTCAGGGAAAGTTTATTTCGAAAAAAATTACTTATTGATACGCCGCTGTAGATGCGGTTTATACCGTTTAAAAGTTTAAGAAATTTCCTATTTTTTGGTGAAAAAAATTCTGCTGATACGCTACTGTAAAAGTATTAAATCAATTACGAAAATTTAATTTTAAAAATTGTAATGCCTTTATTTAAAACCATTTTGTAAGAAAACTAGATCAAGTATCAAGATGCGGTTTTTACCGTTGAAAAGTATAAGAAATTTCCTATTTTTTGGTGAAAAAAATTCTGTTGATACGCCGCTGTAAAAGTATTAAATCATTTATGAAAATTAAATTTTAAAAATTGTAATGCCTTTATTTAAAACCATTTTCTACGAAAACTTGATCAAGTCCCAAGATGCGGTTTTTACCGTTTAAAAGTATAAGAAATTTCCTATTTTTTGGTGAAAAAATTCTGTTGATACGCCACTGTAAAAGTATTAAATCATTTATGAAAATTAAATTTTAAAAATTGTAATGCCTTTATTTAAAACCATTTTCTACGAAAACTAGATCAAGTACCAAGATGCGGTTTTTACCGTTTAAAAGTATAAAAATTTTTCTATTTTTTGGTGAAAAAATTCTGTTGATACGCCGCTGTAAAAGTATTAAATCATTTATGAAAATTAAATTTTAAAAATTGTTATGCCTTTATTTAAAACCATTTTCTACGAAAACTTGATCAAGTCCCAAGATGCGGTTTTTACCGTTTAAAAGTATAAGAAATTTCCTATTTTTTGGTGAAAAAATTCTGTTGATACGCCACTGTAAAAGTATTAAATCATTTATGAAAATTAAATTTTAAAAATTGTAATGCCTTTATTTAAAACCATTTTCTAAGAAAACTAGATTAAATACCAAGGTGCGGTTTTTACCGTTTAAAAGTATAAGAAATTTCCTATTTTTTGGTGAAAAAATTCTGTTGATACGCCGCTGTAAAAGTATTAAATCATTTACGAAAGTTAAATTTTAAAAATTGTAATGCCTTTATTTAAAACCATTTTTTAAGAAAACTAGATCAAGTACCAAGATGCGGTTTTTACCTTTTAAAAGTAGAAGAAATTTCCTATTTTTTGGTGAAAAAATTCTGTTGATACGCCGCTGTAAAAGTATTAAATCGTTTACGAAAATTAAATTTAAAAAATTGTAATGCCTTTATTTAAAACCATTTTCTAAGAAAACTAGATCAAGTATGAAGATGCGGTTTTTACCGTTTAAAAGTATAAGAAATTTCCTATTTTTTGGTGAAAAAAATTCTGTTGATACGCCTCTGTAAAAGTATTAAATCATTTACGAAAATTAAATTTTAAAAATTGTTATGCCTTTATTTAAAACCATTTTGTAAGAAAACTAGATCAAGTACCAAGATGCGGTTTTTACCGTTTAAAAGTATAAGAAATTTCCTATTTTTTGGTGAAAAAAGTATTAAATGATTTAAGAAAATTAAATTTTAAAAATTGTAATGCCTTTATTTAAAACCATTTTGTAAGAAAACTAGATCACGTATCAAGATGCGGTTTTTACCGCTTAAAAGTATAAGAAATTTCCTATTTTTTGGTGAAAAAAATTCTGTTGATACGCCACTGAAAAAGTATTAAATGATTTAAGAAAATTAAATTTTAAAAATTGTAATGCCTTTATTTAAAACCATTTTGTAAGAAAACTAGATCACGTATCAAGATGCGGTTTTTACCGCTTAAAAGTATAAGAAATTTCCTATTTTTTGGTGAAAAAAATTCTGTTGATACGCCACTGAAAAAGTATTAAATGATTTAAGAAAATTAAATTTTAAAAATTGTAATGCCTTTATTTAAAACCATTTTGTAAGAAAACTAGATCACGTATCAAGATGCGGTTTTTACCGCTTAAAAGTATAAGAAATTTCCTATTTTTTGGTGAAAAAAATTCTGTTGATACGCCACTGAAAAAGTATTAAATGATTTAAGAAAATTAAATTTTAAAAATTGTAATGCCTTTATTTAAAACCATTTTGTAAGAAAACTAGATCACGTATCAAGATGCGGTTTTTACCGCTTAAAAGTATAAGAAATTTCCTATTTTTTGGTGAAAAAAATTCTGTTGATACGCCTCTGTAAAAGTATTAAATGATTTAAGAAAATTAAATTTTAAAAATTGTAATGCCTTTATTTAAAACCATTTTGTAAGAAAACTAGATCACGTATCAAGATGCGGTTTTTACCGCTTAAAAGTATAAGAAATTTCCTATTTTTTGGTGAAAAAAATTCTGTTGATACGCCACTGAAAAAGTATTAAATGATTTAAGAAAATTAAATTTTAAAAATTGTAATGCCTTTATTTAAAACCATTTTGTAAGAAAACTAGATCACGTATCAAGATGCGGTTTTTACCGCTTAAAAGTATAAGAAATTTCCTATTTTTTGGTGAAAAAAATTCTGTTGATACGCCACTGAAAAAGTATTAAATGATTTAAGAAAATTAAATTTTAAAAATTGTAATGCCTTTATTTAAAACCATTTTGTAAGAAAACTAGATCACGTATCAAGATGCGGTTTTTACCGCTTAAAAGTATAAGAAATTTCCTATTTTTTGGTGAAAAAAATTCTGTTGATACGCCTCTGTAAAAGTATTAAATCATTTAGGAAAATTAAATTTTAAAAATTGTAATGCCTTTATTTAAACCCATTTTGTAAGAAAACTAGATCAAGTACCAAGATGCGGTTTTTACCGTTCAAAAGTTTAAGAAATTTCCTATTTTTTGGTGAAAAAAATTCTGTTGATACGCCACTGTAAAAGTATTAAATCATTTACGAAAATTAAATTTTAAAAATTGTAATGCCTTTATTTAAAACCATTTTGTAAGAAAACTAGATCAAGTACCAAGATGCGGTTTTTACCGTTTAAAAGTATAAAAAATTTCCAATTTTTTGGTGAAAAAAATTCTGTTGATACGCTACTGTAAAAGTATTAAATCATTTACAAAAATTAAATTTTAAAAATTGTAATGCCTTTATTTAAAACCATTTTCTAAGAAAACTAGATCAAGTATCAAGATGCGGTTTTTACCGTTCAAAAGTATAAGAAATTTCCTATTTTTTGGTGAAAAAATTCTGTTGATACGCCACTGTAAAAGTATTAAATCATTTACGAAAATTAAATTTTAAAAATTGTAATGCCTTTATTTAAAACCATTTTGTAAGAAAACTAGATCAAGTATCAAGATGCGGTTTTTACCGTTTAAAAGTATGAGAAATTTCCTATTTTTTGGTAAAAAAAGTTCTGTTGATACGCCACTGTAAAAGTATTAAATCATTTACGAAAATTAAATTTTAAAAATTGTAATGCATTTATTTAAAACCATTTTGTAAGAAAACTAGATCAAGTATCAAGATGCGGTTTTTACCGCTTAAAAGTATAGGAAATTTCCTATTTTTTGGTGAAAAAAAATCTGTTGATACGCCACTGTAAAAGCAATAAATTATTTTCAAAAATTAATGTTATTATTTAAAAAAAAAATTGTTTGCCTTTATTTAAAACAATTTTCTAAGAAAATTAGATCAAGTATCAAGATGCGGTTTTTACCGTTTAAAAGTATAAGAAATTTCCTATATTTTGGTAAAAAAAGTTCTGTTGATACGCCACTGTAAAAGTATTAAATCATTTACGAAAATTAAATTTTAAAAATTGTAATGCATTTATTTAAAACCATTTTGTAAGAAAACTAGATCAAGTATCAAGATGCGGTTTTTACCGCTTAAAAGTATAGGAAATTTCCTATTTTTTGGTGAAAAAAAATCTGTTGATACGCCACTGTAAAAGCAATAAATTATTTCCAAAAATTAATGTTATTATTTAAAAAAAAAATTGTTTGCCTTTATTTAAAACAATTTTCTAAGAAAATTAGATCAAGTATCAAGATGCGGTTTTTACCGTTTACAAGTATAAGAAATTTCCTATTTTTTTGTGTTAAAAATTCTGTTGATACGCCACTGTAAAAGTATTAAATCGTTTACGAAAATTAAATTTAAAAAATTGTAATGCCTTTATTTAAAACCATTTTCTAAGAAAACTTGATCAAGTATCAAGATGCGGTTTTTACCGTTTAAATGTATAAGAAATTTCCTATTTTTTGGTGAAAAAATTCTGTTGATACGCCACTGTAAAAGTATTAAATCATTTACGAAAATTAAATTTTAAAAATTGTTATGCCTTTATTTAAAACCATTTTCTAAGAAAACTAGATCAAGTACCAAGATGCGGTTTTTACCGTTTAAAAGTATAAGAAATTACCTATTTTTTTGGAAAAAAAATTCTGTTGATACGCCACTGTAAAAGTATTAAATCATTTACGAAAATTAAATTTTAAAAATTGTAATGCCTTTATTTAAAACCATTTTCCATGAAAACTAGATCAAGTATCAAGATGCGGTTTTTACCGCTTAAAAGTATAAGAAATTTCCTATTTTTTGGTCAAAAAAATTCTGTTGATACGCCACTGTAAAAGTATTAAATTATTTACGAAAATTAAATTTTAAAAATTGTAATGCCTTTATTTAAAACCATTTTGTAAGAAAACTAGATCAAGTATCAAGATGCGGTTTTTACCGTTTAAAAGTATAAGAAATTTCCTATTTTTTGGTGAAAAAATTCTGTTGATACGCCACTGTAAAAGTATTAAATCATTTACGAAAATTAAATTTTAAAAATTGTAATGCCTTTATTTAAAACCATTTTGTAAGAAAACTAGATCAAGTATCAAGATGCGGTTTTTACCGTTTAAAAGTATAAGAAATTTCCTATATTTTGGTAAAAAAAGTTCTGTTGATACGCCACTGTAAAAGTATTAAATCATTTACGAAAATTAAATTTTAAAAATTGTAATGCATTTATTTAAAACCATTTTGTAAGAAAACTAGATCAAGTATCAAGATGCGGTTTTTACCGCTTAAAAGTATAGGAAATTTCCTATTTTTTGGTGAAAAAAAATCTGTTGATACGCCACTGTAAAAGCAATAAATTATTTCCAAAAATTAATGTTATTATTTAAAAAAAAAATTGTTTGCCTTTATTTAAAACAATTTTCTAAGAAAATTAGATCAAGTATCAAGATGCGGTTTTTACCGTTTACAAGTATAAGAAATTTCCTATTTTTTTGTGTTAAAAATTCTGTTGATACGCCACTGTAAAAGTATTAAATCGTTTACGAAAATTAAATTTAAAAAATTGTAATGCCTTTATTTAAAACCATTTTCTAAGAAAACTTGATCAAGTATCAAGATGCGGTTTTTACCGTTTAAATGTATAAGAAATTTCCTATTTTTTGGTGAAAAAATTCTGTTGATACGCCACTGTAAAAGTATTAAATCATTTACGAAAATTAAATTTTAAAAATTGTTATGCCTTTATTTAAAACCATTTTCTAAGAAAACTAGATCAAGTACCAAGATGCGGTTTTTACCGTTTAAAAGTATAAGAAATTTCCTATTTTTTGGTGAAAAAATTCTGTTGATACGCCACTGTAAAAGTATTAAATCATTTACGAAAATTAAATTTTAAAAATTGTAATGCCTTTATTTAAAACCATTTTGTAAGAAAACTAGATCAAGTATCAAGATGCGGTTTTTACCGTTTAAAAGTATAAGAAATTTCCTATTTTTTGGTGAAAAAATTCTGTTGATACGCCACTGTAAAAGCAATAAATTATTTCTAAAAAATGCATGTTTCGTTAATTTTATCGAAAATAACGTGAAAAAATTAATTTTTTCTTAATTTTTTAAAAAATAACGTGAAAAAATGCATTTTTACTTTGTTTGATCAAAAATAACGTGAAAAAATGCATTTTTACATGGTTTTTTTCAAAATAACGTGAAAAAATGCATTTTTACTTTGTTTGATCAAAAATAACGTGAAAAAATTCATTTTTACATGATTTTTTAAAAAATAACGTGAAAAAATGCATTTTTACTTTGTTTGATCAAAAATAACGTGAAAAAATGCATTTTTACATGGTTTTTTTCAAAATAACGTGAAAAAATTAATTTTTTCTTAATTTTATCAAAAATAACGTGAAAAAATGCATTTTTACATGGTTTTTTTCAAAATAACGTGAAAAATACATTTTTTCGAAGTTTTATCAAAAATAACGTGAAAAAATGTATTTTTACTAAATTTTATCGAAAATTATATGAAAAAATACTGGTTTTAACACTTTTTAAAAAAAAAATGCCTAATTGACATTTTTTCTAAAAAAAATGCATCTTTACCTCTCGAGCCAAAAAAAAAAAAATAAAATTTTTCCCCATCCATTTCATCATCCAATTACACATAATCCCAACCCGAACGACAATTCTTTCTCATCACCTTTTTAGTAAAACGGCCACCGACTATCCATCCTCTATATATACATATATAGGTATATAGGTATATAGTAAGTATATAGTAGTGGGAGAGAATCGAGATGGATGGACGACTAAAACCCCGGATAATTAAAGGACCATATATAATCCGCGGCGAAGGAAAGACCGAAGGGTAGCAAAAGGGACCACAAAGGTAATTTACGATCGTAGATAAATCAAGGTTCACTGAGAGAAAAGGTTAATCAAGTACAAAAAAAAAATATTTTTTTCGAAACTAAAAAATAATTTAAATATTAACTGTCAATCGAAAAAATTAACGGTCAATTGGAAAAATAATGGTCAATTTAAAAAAATATAGTTAATTATTATCTTTTGGGGTACTTGGACAACCTGGAGGATGTACTAGAATCAATTTCCGTCGGAGATGATGTCCACTATTTTATTTAAAATGGCGTAATTTTTAATTATAATTAATATAGTAATTATATATGACCTGGTAACTTAATTAAAATACGTTATCCATGAAGATGGTGTCCATTATATTAATAAAATTTAATTTTAAAGTTACTTTAATATAGATAAATGTAATAATTTTAAATATTTTATCTTTATTGATACTTGGACCACCTGGAGAATATAAAAGCAAGTAACATTCATGAAGAAGGTGTCCATAATTTTAGTTCAAATTCATTTTTTGGGAATTTTTAATCAATTTTTATACCTAGAGCACCTGTAGAATTAATCTAAAAGTATAATTCATGAAGAAGGTGTCCACAATTTTAGTTGAAATACAAATTTTGGGAATTTTTAAACAATTTTTACACCTAGAACACCTAGAGAATTATTTTAAAAGTATAATTCATGAAGATGGTGTCCACTATATTAATAAAATTTAATTTAAAAGTCACCTTAATATTGATAAATATCATAATTTTAAAAATTTTATCTTTTGGGATACTTATACCACCTGGAGGATGTACTAGAATATATTTCCGTCGAAGATGATGTCCACTATTTTATTTAAAATGGTATAATTTTCAATTATTTTTAAAATAAATGTCAAATTTTTAATAATTTTATCTTTTGGGATACTTATACCACCTGGAGGATGTACTAGAATATATTTCCGTCGAAGATGATGTCCACTATTTTATTTAAAATTGCATAATTTTCAATTATTATTATAATAAATTTCATATTTTTAATAATTTTATCTTTCGGGATACTTATACCACCTGGAGGATGTACTAGAATATATTTCCGTCGAAGATGATGTCCACTATTTTATTTAAAATGACATAATTTTCAATTATTATTATAATAAATATCATAATTTTAAAAATTTTATCTTTTGGGATACTTATACCACCTGGAGGATGTACTAGAATATATTTCCGTCGAAGATGATGTCCACTATTTTATTTAAAATGACATAATTTTCAATTATTATTATAATAAATATCATATTTTTAATAATTTTATCTTTCGGGATACTTATACCACCTGGAGGATGTACTAGAATATATTTCCGTCGAAGATGATGTCCACTATTTTATTTAAAATGACATAATTTTCAATTATTATTATAATAAATATCATATTTTTAATAATTTTATCTTTCGGGATACTTATACCACCTGGAGGATGTACTAGAATATATTTCCGTCGAAGATGATGTCCACTATTTTATTTAAAATGACATAATTTTCAATTATTATTATAATAAATATCATAATTTTAAAAATTTTATCTTTTGGGATACTTATACCACCTGGAGGATGTACTAGAATATATTTCCGTCGAAGATGATGTCCACTATTTTATTTAAAATGACATAATTTTCAATTATTATTATAATAAATATCATATTTTTAATAATTTTATCTTTCGGGATACTTATACCACCTGGAGGATGTACTAGAATATATTTCCGTCGAAGATGATGTCCACTATTTTATTTAAAATGACATAATTTTCAATTATTATTATAATAAATATCATATTTTTAATAATTTTATCTTTCGGGATACTTATACCACCTGGAGGATGTACTAGAATATATTTCCGTCGAAGATGATGTCCACTATTTTATTTAAAATGACATAATTTTCAATTATTATTATAATAAATATCATATTTTTAATAATTTTATCTTTCGGGATACTTATACCACCTGGAGGATGTACTAGAATATATTTCCGTCGAATATGATGTCCACTATTTTATTAAAAAATTCATAATTTTTAATTAGTATTAATATAGTAATTACAGATGACCTGGAAACTTAATTTAGATCCGTTACCCATGAAGATGATGTCCACTATATTCATAAAATTTAGTTTTAAAGTAACTTTAATATTGATAAATGTCATAATTTTAAATATTTTATCTTTTGAGATACTTAGACCACCTGGAGGACGTACTAGAATACGTTTCCGTCGGAGATGATGTCCACGATTTCATTAAAAAAATTCTTACCGCTGAAGAAGGTGTCCATAAGTGTCCAGGTCAAAAATTGACTGTTAAAGATTAACGGTTAATCATTAACTGTCAATTTAATAATTAACTTTCAATCAAAAAATTAACGGTCAACAATTAACTGTCAATTAAAAACTAATGGTCAACCATTGACTTTCGGTCGAAAACTGTTAACCACAAAATTAATTATTGAACAAAAAATTAACGGTCAATTATCAAAAATCTAATTGTTAATTAGAAAATTAACTGTCAAACAACAAATTAAAAAATAATCAAGGAGTTAACGGTAAATCATTTACTATATATTAGAAAATTAACGGTCAATTATGAGCTGTCAATCGAAAAACTAAATTGCACTCAAAAAATTCAACGGTCAATCAACAAATTAACGGCCAATCATTAATTTTCTACCAAAAATTAACTGTCAATCAGAAAATTAACTAGTAATCAACAATTTAACAAATAAAAAATTTACGGTCAATTAATAGCTTATCAAAAAATTAACTGCTAAACAAAAAAATAAATTGCAATAATTAACTGTCATTCAACAAATTAAAAATCAGTCAAAAAATTAACTGATTGACAAATCCACAATTAACTGCCAATAACTGTTAATAGAAAAATTAACGGTCAATCATTAACTGTCAATTAACAAATTAAATTTTAACTATCATTTCAAAAATTAACTGTGAATCTAACGGTCAATCAAAAATTGAACTGACAATCGTTAACTGTCTATCACAGATTTAACTATAAATCAACTAATGTATTATCAAACCAAAATTAACGGTCAATCACTCCTTGTCGATTCACAAATTAACGGTTAAAGAAATAATCGTTAATCAAAATATTAACGGTAACTCATTAACTGTCAACTCCCAATCAACAAAATAACTGTAAATCAATAAATTTATTGTAAATCAAGAAATTAACGGTCAATCGTTCACTATCTATCTAAAAATTAACTGTTAATCAGAGAATTAACTGTAAATCAAAAAAATAACGGTCAATTAATAACTGTCAATCACAAAATTAACTGTCAAAATCAAAAAATTAATTGTCGATCATTAACTGTCAATTACAGAATTAACTGTGAACCAACAAATTTACTGTCAAGCCAAAAATTAACGGTCAATCACTAATTGTAAATTAAAAAATTAACGGTCAGTCAATAACTGTCAATCGCAGAATTAAGTTTCAATCAACAAATAAACTGTCAATCAACAAATTATTTGTAAATAAAAAATTAACGGTCAATCATTCACGGTGTATCTGGAAATTAACTGCTAATCAGACAATTAACTGCCACTCAAAAAATTAACTGCTAATTAAAAAATTAACTGTCAATCAAAAAAATAACGGTCAATCAAAAATTGTCAATCACAGAATTCACTGTCAAAATCAAAAAATTAATTGTGGATCACGGAATTAACAAATTTATTGTCAAGCCTAAATTAACGGTCAATCACTACTTTTAGATTAAAAAATTAACTGTCAGTCATTAACTGTCAATCGCAGAATTAACTGTGAATCGATAAATTAACTGTCAATTAACAAATTAACTATAAATAAAAAATTAGCGATTAATCATTAACTGTCAATTAGACAATTATTATTAGCTTCTAATAAAAAAAATATACGGTCAGTAAATAATTGTCAATCAACAAATTAACTATCAAAATAAAAAAATTAAAGGTCGATAATTAAGTGTTAATCACAGAATTAACTGTAACTCACACAATTAACTCACGCCAAAATTAACGGTCAATCACTCTGTCGATTAAAAAATTTGATGTCAATCAAAAAACTAACGGTCAGTCAATAATTGTCAATCACAGAATTAATTGCGAATCAACTTTACTGTCAAGCAAAAGTTAACGGTCAATCATTAACTATGGATCAACAAATTAACTGTCAAACTACAAATTAACTGTCAATCATTAACAATTGATCAACAAATTAACTGTCAATCAACAAATTAATTGTTAATCAACAAATTAACTGTCAAGCAACAAATTAACTGTCAATCATTAACTGTTAATTAATAAATTAACTGTTAATCAACAAATTAACTATCAAACTACAAATTAACTGTCAATCATTAACAATTGATCAACAAATTAACTGTTAATCAACAAATTAACTGTCAATCAACAAATTAATTGTTAATCAACAAATAAACTATCAATCAACAAATGTACTGTCAATCATTAACTGTCAATTTTAATCAATTAACTGTTAATCAACAAATTAACTGTCAATCAACAAATTAATTGTTAATCAACAAATTAACTGTCAATCAGAGAATTAACTGTAAATCAGCGAATTAACTGTAAATCAACAAATTTATTATCAAACCAAAATTAACGGTTAATCACTCTTTGTCGATTAAAGAAATTAGCTGTCAATCAAAATATTAACGGTCATTCATTAACTGTCAAATCCAGACTTAACTCCCAATCAACAAAATAACTGTAAATCAATAAATTTATTGTAAATCAAGAAATTAACGGTCAATTATTCACTTTATATCTAAAAATTAACTGTTAATCAGAAGATTAACTGCCAATCAATAAATTAACGGTTGATCATTAACTGTGAATCAGAGAATTAACTGTAAATCAAAAAAATAACGGTCAATCAATAACAGTTAATCACAAAATTAACTATCAAAATCAAAAAATTAATTGTCGATCATTAACTGTCAATTACAGAATTTACTGTGAATCAACAAATTTACTGTCAAGCCAAAATTAACGGTCAATCACTACTTGTAGATTAAAAAATTAACGGTCGGCCATTATCTGTCAATAGCAAAATTAATTGTAAATCGACAAATTTATTATCAAAGCAAAATTAACGGTCAATCACTCTATATCGATTAAAAAAAATAGCTGTCAATCGAAAAATTTACGGTCAGTCAATAACTGTCATTCGCAGAATTAAATTTCAATCAACAAATGAACTGTCAATCAACAAATTATTTGTAAATAAAAATTAACGGTCAATCATTCACTGTGTATCTGAAAATTAACTGCTAATCAGACAATTAACTGCTACTCAAAAAATTAACTGCGAATTAAAAAATTAACTGTCAATCAAAAAATGACGGTCAGTCAATAATTGTCAATCACAGAATTCACTGTCAAAATCAAAAAATTAATTGTCGATCACGGAATTAACTGTAAATCAACAAATTTATTGTCAAGCCTAAATTAACGGTCAATCACTCTTTGTAGATTAAAAAATTTGATGTCAGTCAAAAAATTAAAGGTCAGTTAATAACTGTCAATCGCAGAATTAATTCTCACTCAAAATATTAACTGTCAATCAACAAATTAACTGTCAATCAACTAATTAAATTCCAATCAATAAAATAATTTATAATCAAGAATCTAACGGTCAACTAATAATAGTCAATCAACAAATTGATAGCCAAAATAAAAAATTTAACGGTCGATCATTAACTGTCAATCACATAATTAACTCGTAATTAACAAATTTACTGTTAAGCCAAAATTAACGGCCAATTACTACTTGTCGATTAAAAAAATAATTGCTAATCGAAAGATTAACGGTCAGTCATTAACTGTCAAACGCAGAATTCACTGTGAATGAACAAATTAACTGTCAATCAAAAAATTAACTGTCAATCACCAAATTAACTGTCAAAATCAAAAATTTAATTGTCGATCATTAACTGTCAATCACAGAATTAACTATGAATGAACAAATTTACTGTCAAGCCTACTTCTTGATTAAAAAATTGACTGTAAGTCAAAAAATTAACGGTCAACCATTAACTGTCAATTGCAAAAATATATGACAATCAACAAATTAACTGTCAATTAACAAATCAACTGTCAATCAACAAAATAAATATAAATAAAAAATTTGCGATCAATTACTAACGGTCAATCCAAAAATTAACGGTTAATTAGACAATTCTCAATTCAAGACAATTAACTGCTAATAAAAAAATTAACGGTCAATCAATAATTGTCAGTCAACAAATTAACTGTCAAAATAAAAAAATTACGGTTGATAATTAACTGTCAATCACAGAATTAACTCTAAATCAACAAATTTTCCATCAAACCAAAATTAACGGTCAATCATTATTTGTCGATTGAAAAAATTAGCTGTCAATCAAAAAATTAACAGTCAGTCATTAACTGTCAATCAACAAATTATTTGTAAATAAAAAATTAACGGTCAATCATTTATTGTCTATTTAAAAATTAACTAATTATCAGAAAAATTAACTGCTAATCAAAAATTCCAATCTACAAATTAACTGTCAAAAAAAAATACGGTCCACCATTAACTGTAAATCAACAAATTTATGATCAAACCAAAATTAACGGTCAATCACTCTTTGTCGATTAAAAAAATTGACTGTTAATTAAAAAATTGACTGTTAATCAAAAAACTAACTGATAATTAAAGAATTAACGGTCAATAAACAATTGTCAATCCACAAAATATGTGTTAAAATAAAAAAATATGACGGTCAATCATTAACTGTGAATCAACAAATTAGCTCTCATACAAAAAATTAACTGTCAATTACAAATTAACTGTAAATCAGAAAAATTACGGTCAATCAATAATTGTCAATCACAGAATTAACTGTGAATCAACAAATT
This sequence comes from Neocrepidodera transversa, assembly GCA_963243735.1. Classification (NCBI taxonomy): domain Eukaryota; kingdom Metazoa; phylum Arthropoda; class Insecta; order Coleoptera; family Chrysomelidae; genus Neocrepidodera; species Neocrepidodera transversa. The sequence goes on from OY725356.1 coordinate 11,306,538, forward strand.
TATTATCAAACCAAAATTAACGGTCAATCATTCTTTGTCGATTGAACAAATTTGCTGTCAATCAAAAAATAACGGTCAGTCAATCACCGTCAATCAACAAATTAACTGTCATTTATCAATTTAATCTCAAGTAAAAAAATTAACGGTCAATCATTCATTTATCTAAAAATGAACAGTTAATCAGAAAATCTACTGCTAATTAAAAAATGAACGGTTAATTAATAATTGTCAATCAACAAATTAACTGTCAATAAAAAAATTACCGGTCGATCATTAACTGTCAATCACAGAAGTTACTGTAAATCAACAAATTTACTGTAAAACCAAAATTAACGGTCAATCACTGATTTTTGACTAAAAAATTAACTGTCAATCAACAAATTAAAAAGTAATCAAAAAATTAACAGTCAATGACTGACTGTCAATTAATAAATAAAATTTTAAGTACATGATTAACCGTCACTCACAAAATGAACTGTAAATCAACAAATTTACTATCAAACCCAAATTAACGGTCAATAAGTACTTGTCCATTAAAAACTAGCTGTCAATCAAAAAATTAATGGACAGTAAGTAACCGTCAATCGTAGAATTAACTGTGAATCAAAAAGTTAACGGTCAATCACTACTTGTCCACTAAAGAATAAACTGTTAATTACAAAATTAACGGTCAATAAAAAATTGAATTGTTGCATTGAATTTTAAATATTATTGCAATGTTATTAAATATCTCTCCGTTACGGACAATAAAATTTCCACTAAAACTAAACCATTAAATGTACGTAGGTAAGCATCGTATACACCATCTAGTTATTAGTTATAAATTATATTTTCTCCATGCATCGATATTGACTTGAGAGTTTTTTTGTTATTTACTATAAGTGCCACTTGTCAAACGAGATTAGAATAAATGAAGTTGCATTTAATTTATAGTTTAATACGTCCAATGGGCATATAACGGACTTAGAAGTGCCCATACACTTTATTATTATGATCTACTAAAAGTCGTAAACGATGTAATGTAAACACGTGTCGTAAATACGTGTGCGGTGAGGTTTTTGGTACTTTAAAAATGTACTAAAATTTATTTTATAGTTTTTGAGTGCAATTCGAGTTTGGGTTATTATTTAATTTATGACCGTTAATATGAGATTAATTCACTTAAATTTTTTTTAATTATTAATAATTAATAATTGACCGTTATGTTTTATTTAACAGAAAATTTTTAGATTCACAGTTAAATCTAAGTTTAACAGTTAATAACTGACCGTTAATTTTTTGATTGACAGTTATTTTTTTAGTAAACAATTAGTGATTGACCGTTAATTTTGGTTATACAGTAATTTTGTTGACATACAGTTAATTCTGTTATTGACAGTTAATAATCGACCAGTAATTTTTTTATTGACAGTTAATTTACGGATTTACAGTTATTAATTGACCGTTAATTTTTTAATTACCAGTAGATTTTCTGATTAACTGTTCATTTTTAGATAAATGAATGATTGACCGTTAATTTTTTTACTTGAGATTAAATTGATAAATGACAGTTAATTTGTTGATTGACGGTGATTGACTGACCGTTATTTTTTGATTGACAGCAAATTTTTTTAATCGACAAAGAGTGATTGACCGTTAATTTTGGTTTGATCATAAATTTGTTGATTTACAGTTAATGGTGGACCGTATTTTTTTTGACAGTTAATTTGTAGATTGACAATAATTGATTGACCGTTAATGTTTGATTAGCAGTTAATTTTTCTGATAATTAGTTAATTTTTAAATGACTGACCGTTAATTTTTTGACTGACATCAAATTTTTTAATCGACAAAGAGTGATTGACCGTTAATTTTGTCGTGGCATTAAATTGTTTGAGTTACAGTTAATTCTGTGATTAACACTTAATTATTGACCGTTAATTTTTTTATTTTGATAGTTAATTTGTTGATTGACAATTATTTACTGACCGTTATTCTTTTTATTAGCAACTAATAATAATTGTCTAATTGACAGTTAATGATTAATCGCAAATTTTTTTATTTATAGTTAATTTGTTAATTGACAGTTAATTTATCGATTCACAGTTAATTCTGCGATTGACAGTTAATGACTGACAGTTAATTTTTTAATCAACAAGTAGTGATTGACCGTTAATTTAGGCTTGACAATAAATTTGTTGATTCACAGTTAATTCCGTGATCGACAATTAATTTTTTGATTTTGACAGTGAATTCTGTGATTGACAATTTTTGATTAACCGTTATTTTTTTAATTGACAGTTAATTTTTTAATTAGCAGTTAATTTTTTGAGTGGCAGTTAATGACCGACCGTTAATTTTTTAATCTACAAGTAGTGATTGACCGTTAATTTTTGACTTGACAGTAAATTTGTTGATTCACAGTTAATTCTGTAATTGACAGTTAATGATCGACAATTAATTTTTTGATTTTGACAGTTAATTTTGTGATTGACAGTTATTGATTGACCGTTATTTTTTTGATTTACAGTTAATTCTCTGATTGACAGTTAATGATCAACCGTTAATTTATTGATTAGCAGTTAATCTTCTCATTTACAGTTAATTTTTAGATAGATAGTGAACGATTGACCGTTAATTTCTTTATTTACAATAAATTTATTGATTTACAGTTATTTTGTTAATTGGGAGTTGACAGTTAATGAGTTACCGTTAATATTTTGATTAACGATTTGTTTTAACCGTTAATTCCTTGTGAATCGACAAGGAGTGATTGACCGTTAATTTTGGTTTGATAATACATTAGTTGATTTATAGTTAAATCTGTGATAGACAGCTAACGATTGTCAGTTCAATTTTTGATTGACCCGTTAGATTCACATTTAATTTTTGAAATGATAGTTAAAATTTAATTTGTTAATTGATAGTTAATGATTGACCGTTAATTTTTCTATTAACAGTTATTGGCAGTTAATTTTGGATTTGTCAATCAGTTTGTCGATTAACAGTTAATTCTTTGACTGATTTTTATTTGTTGAATGACAGTTAATTATTGCGCTTTATTTTTTTGTTTAGCAGTTAATTTTTTGATAAGCTATTAATTGACCGTTAATTTTTTATTTGTTAAATTGTTGATTACTAGTTAATTTTCTGATTGATAGTTAATTTTTAGTAGAAAATTAATGATTGACCGTTGAATTTTTTGAGTGCAATTTAGTTTTTCGATTGACAGCTCATAATTGACCGTTAATTTTCTAATATATAGTAAATGATTTACCGTTAACTCCTTGATTATTTTTTAATTTGTTGTTTGACAGTTAATTTTCTAATTAACAATTAGATTTTTGATAATTGACCGTTAATTTTTTGTTCAATAATTATTTTTGTGGTTAACAGTTTTCGACCGAAAGTCAATGGTTGACCATTAGTTTTTAATTGACAGTTAATTGTTGACCGTTAATTTTTTGATTGAAAGTTAATTATTTAATTGACAGTTAACGATTAACCGTTAATCTTTAACAGTCAATTTTTGACCTGGACACTTATGGACACCTTCTTCAAGGGTAAGAATTTTTTTAATGAAATCGTGGACATCATCTCCTACGGAAATATATTCTAGTACATCCTCCAGGTGGTCCAAGTATCCCAAAAGATAAAATATTTAAAATTATGACATTTATCAATATTAACGTGACTTTAAAACTGAATTTTATGAATATATTGGACATCATCTTCATGGGTAACGTATTTAAATTAAGTTTCCAGGTCATCGGTAATTACTATATTAGTACTAATTAAAAATTATGAGTTTTTTAATAAAATGGTGGACATCATCTCCGACGGAAATATATTCTAGTACATCCTCCAGGTGGTATAAGTATCCCAAAAGATAAAATTATTAAAAATATGATATTTATTATAATAATAATTGAAAATTATGTCATTTTAAATAAAATAGTGGACATCATCTTCGACGGAAATATATTCTAGTACATCCTCCAGGTGGTATAAGTATCCCGAAAGATAAAATTATTAAAAATATGATATTTATTATAATAATAATTGAAAATTATGTCATTTTAAATAAAATAGTGGACATCATCTTCGACGGAAATATATTCTAGTACATCCTCCAGGTGGTATAAGTATCCCGAAAGATAAAATTATTAAAAATATGATATTTATTATAATAATAATTGAAAATTATGTCATTTTAAATAAAATAGTGGACATCATCTTCGACGGAAATATATTCTAGTACATCCTCCAGGTGGTATAAGTATCCCGAAAGATAAAATTATTAAAAATATGATATTTATTATAATAATAATTGAAAATTATGTCATTTTAAATAAAATAGTGGACATCATCTTCGACGGAAATATATTCTAGTACATCCTCCAGGTGGTATAAGTATCCCGAAAGATAAAATTAGTAAAAATATGACATTTATTATAATAATAATAGAAAATAATGCCATTTTAAATAAAATCGTGGACATCATCTTCGACGGAAATATATTCTAGTACATCCTCCAGGTGGTATAAGTATCCCGAAAGATAAAATTATTAAAAATATGATATTTATTATAATAATAATTGAAAATAATGCCATTTTAAATAAAATAGTGGACATCATCTTCTACGGAAATATATTCTAGTACATCCTCTAGGTGGTATAAGTATCCCGAAAGATAAAATTATTAAAAATATGATATTTATTATAATAATAATTGAAAATTATTTCATTTTAAATAAAATAGTGGACATCATCTTCGACGGAAATATATTCTAGTACATCCTCCAGGTGGTATAAGTATCCAGAAAGAATAAAATTATTAAAAATATGACATTTATTATAATAATAATTGAAAATTGTACCATTTTAAATACAATAGTGGACGTCATCTTCGACGGAAATTTATTCTAGTACATCCTCCAGGTGGTATAAGTATCCAGAAAGATAAAATTATTAAAAATATGAAATTTATTATATTAATAATTGAAAAGTATGCCATTTTAAATAAAAAAGTGGACATCATCTTCGACGGAAATAAATTCTAGTACATCCTCCAGGTGGTATAAGTATCCCGAAAGATAAAATTATTAAAAATATGATATTTATTATAATAATAATTGAAAATTATTTCATTTTAAATAAAATAGTGGACATCATCTTCGACGGAAATATATTCTAGTACATCCTCCAGGTGGTATAAGTATCCAGAAAGAATAAAATTATTAAAAATATGACATTTATTATAATAATAATTGAAAATTGTACCATTTTAAATAAAATAGTGGACATCATCTTCGACGGAAATATATTCTAGTACATCCTCCAGGTGGTATAAGTATCCCGAAAGATAAAATTATTAAAAATATGACATTTATTATAATAATAATTGAAAATAATGCCATTTTAAATAAAATAGTGGACATCATCTTCTACGGAAATATATTCTAGTACATCCTCTAGGTGGTATAAGTATCCCGAAAGATAAAATTATTAAAAATATGAAATTTATTATAATAATAATTGAAAATTGTACCATTTTAAATAAAATAGTGGACATCATCTTCGACGGAAATATATTCTAGTACATCCTCCAGGTGGTATAAGTATCCCGAAAGATAAAATTATTAAAAATATGAAATTTATTATAATAATAATTGAAAATTGTACCATTTTAAATAAAATAGTGGACATCATCTTCGACGGAAATATATTCTAGTACATCCTCCAGGTGGTATAAGTATCCCGAAAGATAAAATTATTAAAAATATGATATTTATTATAATAATAATTGAAAATAATGCCATTTTAAATAAAATCGTGGACATCATCTTCGACGGAAATATATTCTAGTACATCCTCCAGGTGGTATAAGTATCCCGAAAGATAAAATTATTAAAAATATGATATTTATTATAATAATAATTGAAAATAATGCCATTTTAAATAAAATAGTGGACATCATCTTCTACGGAAATATATTCTAGTACATCCTCCAGGTGGTATAAGTATCCCGAAAGATAAAATTATTAAAAATATGATATTTATTATAATAATAATTGAAAATTGTACCATTTTAAATAAAATAGTGGACATCATCTTCTACGGAAATATATTCTAGTACATCCTCCAGGTGGTATAAGTATCCCGAAAGATAAAATTATTAAAAATATGATATTTATTATAATAATAATTGAAAATTGTACCATTTTAAATAAAATAGTGGACATCATCTTCTACGGAAATATATTCTAGTACATCCTCCAGGTGGTATAAGTATCCCGAAAGATAAAATTATTAAAAATATGACATTTATTATAATAATAATTGAAAATTGTACCATTTTAAATACAATAGTGGACGTCATCTTCGACGGAAATATATTCTAGTACATCCTCCAGGTGGTATAAGTATCCAGAAAGATAAAATTATTAAAAATATGAAATTTATTATATTAATAATTGAAAAGTATGCCATTTTAAATAAAAAAGTGGACATCATCTTCGACGGAAATAAATTCTAGTACATCCTCCAGGTGGTATAAGTATCCCGAAAGATAAAATTATTAAAAATATGATATTTATTATAATAATAATTGAAAATTATTTCATTTTAAATAAAATAGTGGACATCATCTTCGACGGAAATATATTCTAGTACATCCTCCAGGTGGTATAAGTATCCAGAAAGAATAAAATTATTAAAAATATGACATTTATTATAATAATAATTGAAAATTGTACCATTTTAAATAAAATAGTGGACATCATCTTCGACGGAAATATATTCTAGTACATCCTCCAGGTGGTATAAGTATCCCGAAAGATAAAATTATTAAAAATATGACATTTATTATAATAATAATTGAAAATAATGCCATTTTAAATAAAATAGTGGACATCATCTTCTACGGAAATATATTCTAGTACATCCTCTAGGTGGTATAAGTATCCCGAAAGATAAAATTATTAAAAATTTGACATTTATTATAATAATAATTGAAAATTATTTCATTTTAAATAAAATAGTGGACATCATCTTCGACGGAAATATATTCTAGTACATCCTCCAGGTGGTATAAGTATCCAGAAAGAATAAAATTATTAAAAATATGACATTTATTATAATAATAATTGAAAATTGTACCATTTTAAATAAAATAGTGGACATCATCTTCGACGGAAATATATTCTAGTACATCCTCCAGGTGGTATAAGTATCCCAAAAGATAAAATTATTAAAAATATGAAATTTATTATAATAATAATTGAAAATTATGCAATTTTAAATAAAATAGTGGACATCATCTTCGACGGAAATATATTCTAGTACATCCTCCAGGTGGTATAAGTATCCCGAAAGATAAAATTATTAAAAATATGACATTTATTATAATAATAATTGAAAATTATGCCATTTTAAATAAAATAGTGGACATCATCTTCGACGGAAATAAATTCTAGTACATCCTCCAGGTGGTATAAGTATCCCGAAAGATAAAATTATTAAAAATATGAAATTTATTATAATAATAATTGAAAATTATACCATTTTAAATAAAATAGTGGACATCGTCTTCGACGGAAATATATTCTAGTACATCCTCCAAGTGGTATAAGTATCCCGAAAGATAAAATTATTAAAAATATGAAATTTATTATAATAATAATTGAAAATTATACCATTTTAAATAAAATAGTGGACATCGTCTTCGACGGAAATATATTCTAGTACATCCTCCAGGTGGTATAAGTATCCCGAAAGATAAAATTATTAAAAATTTGACATTTATTATAATAATAATTGAAAATTATACCATTTTAAATAAAATAGTGGACATCATCTTCGACGGAAATATATTCTAGTACATCCTCCAGGTGGTATAAGTATCCCAAAAGATAAAATTATTAAAAATATGAAATTTATTATAATAATAATTGAAAATTATACCATTTTAAATAAAATAGTGGACATCGTCTTCGACGGAAATATATTCTAGTACATCCTCCAGGTGGTATAAGTATCCCAAAAGATAAAATTATTAAAAATATGAAATTTATTATAATAATAATTGAAAATTATGCCATTTTAAATAAAATAGTGGACATCATCTTCGACGGAAATATATTCTAGTACATCCTCCAGGTGGTATAAGTATCCCAAAAGATAAAATTATTAAAAATATGAAATTTATTATAATAATAATTGAAAATTATACCATTTTAAATAAAATAGTGGACATCGTCTTCGACGGAAATATATTCTAGTACATCCTCCAGGTGGTATAAGTATCCCGAAAGATAAAATTATTAAAAATTTGACATTTATTATAATAATAATTGAAAATTATACCATTTTAAATAAAATAGTGGACATCATCTTCGACGGAAATATATTCTAGTACATCCTCCAGGTGGTATAAGTATCCCGAAAGATAAAATTATTAAAAATATGAAATTTATTATAATAATAATTGAAAATTATTCCATTTTAAATAAAATAGTGGACATCATCTTCGACGGAAATATATTCTAGTACATCCTCCAGGTGGTATAAGTATCCCAAAAGATAAAATTATTAAAAATATGAAATTTATTATAATAATAATTGAAAATTATGCAATTTTAAATAAAATAGTGGACATCATCTTCGACGGAAATATATTCTAGTACATCCTCCAGGTGGTATAAGTATCCCGAAAGATAAAATTATTAAAAATATGACATTTTAAATAAAATAGTGGACATCATCTTCGACGGAAATATATTCTAGTACATCCTCCAGGTGGTATAAGTATCCCGAAAGATAAAATTATTAAAAATATGAAATTTATTATAATAATAATTGAAAATTATGTCATTTTAAATAAAATAGTGGACATCATCTTCGACGGAAATTGATTCTAGTACATCCTCCAGGTGGTATAAGTATCCCGAAAGATAAAATTATTAAAAATATGACATTTTAAATAAAATAGTGGGCATCATCTCCGAAGGAAATATATTCTAGTACATCCTCCAGGTGGTATTAGTATCCCAAAAGATAAAATATTTAAAATTATAACATTTATCAAGATTAATATAATTTTAAAATTAAATATTATGACTATAGTGGACATCTTCTTCATGGATAACGTATTTTAATTAATTCTCCAGGTCATATATAATTACTATATTAATAATAATTGAAAATTATGCCATTTTAAATAAAATAGTGGACATCATCTCCTACGAAAATATATTCTAGTACATCCTCCAGGTGGTCCAAGTATCCCAAAACGTTATAATTAACTATATTTTTTTAAATTGACCATTATTTTTCCAATTGACCGTTAATTTTTCCAATTGACAGTTAATATTTAAATTATTTTTTACTTTCGAAAAAAATATTTTTTTTTTGTACTTGATTAACCTTTTCTCTCAGTGAACCTTGATTTATCTACGATCGTAAATTACCTTTGTGGTCCCTTTTGCTACCCTTCGGTCTCTCCTTCGCCGCGGATTATATATGGTCCTTTAATTATCCGGGGTTTTAGTCGTCCATCCATCTCGATTCTCTCCCACTACTACTATATACTTACTATATACCTATATATACCTATATATGTATATATAGAGGATGGATAGTCGGTGGTCGTTTTACTAAAAAGGTGATGAGAAAGAATTGTCGTTCGGGTTGGGATTATATGTAATTGGATGATGAAATGGATGGGGAAAAATTTTATTTTTTTTTTTTTTGGCTCGAGAGGTAAAAATGGATTTTTTTTTTTAGAATTATTATTAACTATGCATTTTTCGGAATAAAAGCGGAATCAAAGTGAAAAATTAAATAATATTTTAGTCGAGAGGTAAAAATGCATTTTTTTTATAAAAAATGTCAATTAGGCATTTTTTTAAAAAAAGTGTTAACCAGCATTTTTTCATATTATTTTCGGTAAAATTTAGTAAAAATACATTTTTTCACGTTATTTTACATAAAACTAAGAAAAAATGCATTTTTCACGTTATTTTTGAAAAAAAAAACATGTAAAAATGCATTTTTTCACGTTATTTTTGAAAAAAATAAGAAAAAACGCATTTTTTCACTTTGTTTTCGATAAAACTAATTAAAAATGCTTTTTTGCACCTTACAAATAAAAAAAAAAAGTAAAAACGTATTTTTCACACTCGAATGTGAAAAAACTAGAAAAATGCATTTTTTCTAACACGAATTTGAAAACCAAATAAAAATACATTTTTTTACGTTATTTTTGAAAAAAAACATGTAAAAATGCATTTTTTTACGTTATTTTTGATAAAACAAAAAAAAATGCATTTTTAACGTTATTTTCGATAAAACTAAGAAAAAACGTATTTTTCCACGTTATTTTTGATAAAATTAAGTAAAAATTCATTTTTTTACGTTATTTTCTATAAAACGAAGTAAAAATGTATTTTTCCCCACACGAGTTTGAAAAACGGAGCAACAATGTTTTTTTTCACGTTATTTTTGAAAAAACCAAATAAAAATGCATTTTTTCACGTTATTTTTGATAAAATTAAGTAAAAATACATTTTTCACGTTATTTTCGATAAAACCATGTGAAAATGCATTTTTTCACGTTATTTTCGATAAAATTAACTAAACATGCATTTTTTAGAAATAATTTATTCCTTTTACAGTGGCGTATCAACAGAATTTTTTTTTTCAAAAAAATAGGAAATTTCTTATACTTTTAAACGGTAAAAACCGCATCTTGATACTTGATCTAGTTTTCTTACAAAATGGTTTTAAATAAAGGCATTACAATTTTTAAAATTTAATTTTCGTAAATAATTTAATACTTTTACAGTGGCGTATCAACAGAATTTTTTCACCAAAAAATAGGAAATTTCTTATACTTTTAAGCGGTAAAAACCGCATCTTGATACTTGATCTAGTTTTCTTAGAAAATGGTTTTAAATAAAGGCATTACAATTTTTAAAATTTAATTTTCGTAAATGATTTAATACTTTTACAGAGGCGTATCAACAGAATTTTTTTCACCAAAAAATAGGAAATTTCTTATACTTTTAAACGGTAAAAACCGCATCTTGATACTTGATATAGTTTTCTTAGAAAATGGTTTTAAATAAAGGCATTACAATTTTTAAAATTTAATTTTCTTAAATCATTTAATACTTTTTCAGTGGCGTATCAACAGAATTTTTTTCACCAAAAAATAGGAAATTTCTTATACTTTTAAACGGTAAAAACCGCATCTTGATACTTGATCTAGTTTTCTTACAAAATGGTTTTAAATAAAGGCATTACAATTTTCGTAAATGATTTAATACTTTTACAGTGGCGTATCAACAGAATTTTTTTTACCAAAAAATAGGAAATTTCTTAAACTTTTGAACGGTAAAAACCGCATCTTGGTACTTGATCTGGTTTTCTTACAAAATGGGTTTAAATAAAGGCATTACAATTTTTAAAATTTAATTTTCGTAAATGATTTAATACTCTTACAGTGGCGTATCAACAGAATTTTTTCACCAAAAAATAGGAAATTTTTCATACTTTTAAACGGTAAAAACCGCATCTTGATACTTGATCTAGTTTTCTTACAAAATGGTTTGAAATAAAGGCATTACAATTTTTAAAATTTAATTTTCGTAAATGATTTAATACTTTTGCAGTGGCGTATCAACAGAATTTTTTTCACCAAAAAATTGGAAATTTCTTATACTTTTAAACGGTAAAAACCGCATCTTGATACTTGATCTAGTTTTCTTACAAAATGGGTTTAAATAAAGGCATTACAATTTTTAAAATTTAATTTTCGTAAATGATTTAATACTCTTACAGTGGCGTATCAACAGAATTTTTTCACCAAAAAATAGGAAATTTTTCATACTTTTAAACGGTAAAAACCGCATCTTGGTACTTGATCTAGTTTTCTTAGAAAATGGTTTTAAATAAAGGCATTACAATTTTTAAAATTTAATTTTCGTAAATGATTTAATACTTTTGCAGTGGCGTATCAACAGAATTTTTTTCACCAAAAAATTGGAAATTTCTTATACTTTTAAACGGTAAAAACCGCATCTTGATACTTGATCTAGTTTTCTCAGAAAATGGTTTTAAATAAAGGCATAACAATTTTTAAAATTTAATTTTCGTAAATGATTTAATACTTTTACAGAGGCGTATCAACAGAATTTTTTTCACCAAAAAATAGGAAATTTCTTATACTTTTAAACGGTAAAAACCGTATCTTGATACTTGATATAGTTTTCTTAGAAAATGGTTTTAAATAAAGGCAAACAATTTTTAAAATTTAATTTTTGGAAATAATTTATTGCCTTTACAGTGGCGTATCAACAGATTTTTTTCACCAAAAAATAGGAAATTTCTTATACTTTTAAACGGTAAAAACCGCATTTTGATACTTGATCTAGTTTTTTCAGAAAATGGTTTTAAATAAATGCATAACAATTTTTAAAATTTAATTTTTGGAAATAATTTATTGCCTTTACAGTGGCGTATCAACAGATTTTTTTCACCAAAAAATAGGAAATTTCTTATACTTTTAAACGGTAAAAACCGCATCTTGATACTTGATCTAGTTTTCTCAGAAAATGGTTTTAAATAAAGGCATAACAATTTTTAAAATTTAATTTTCGTAAATGATTTAATACTTTTACAGAGGCGTATCAACAGAATTTTTTTCACCAAAAAATAGGAAATTTCTTATACTTTTAAACGGTAAAAACCGCATCTTGATACTTGATCTAGTTTTCTTAGAAAATGGTTTTAAATAAAGGCATAACAATTTTTAAAATTTAATTTTCGTAAATGATTTAATACTTTTACAGAGGCGTATCAACAGAATTTTTTTCACCAAAAAATAGGAAATTTCTTATACTTTTAAACGGTAAAAACCGCATCTTGATACTTGATATAGTTTTCTTAGAAAATGGTTTTAAATAAAGGCAAACAATTTTTTTTTTTAAATAATAACATTAATTTTTAGAAATAATTTATCACCTTTACAGTGGTGTATCAATAGAATTTTTTTCACCAAAAAATAGGAAATTTCTTATACATTTAAACGGTAAAAACCGCATCTTGATACTTGATCTAGTTTTCTTAGAAAATGGTTTTAAATAAAGGCATTACAATTTTTTAAATTTAATTTTCATAAATGATTTAATACTTTTACAGTGGCGTATCAACAGAATTTTTTCTTCCAAAAAAATAGGAAATTTCTTATACTTTTAAATGGTAAAAACCGCATCTTGGTACTTTATCTAGTTTTCTTAGAAAATGGTTTTAAATAAAGGCATTACAATTTTTAAAATTTAATTTTCTTAAATCATTTAATACTTTTTCAGTGGCGTATCAACAGAATTTTTTTCACCAAAAAATAGGAAATTTCTTATACTTTTAAACGGTAAAAACCGCATCTTGATACTTGATCTAGTTTTCTTACAAAATGGTTTTAAATAAAGGCATTACAATTTTCGTAAATGATTTAATACTTTTACAGTGGCGTATCAACAGAATTTTTTTTTTCAAAAAAATAGGAAATTTCTTATACTTTTAAACGGTAAAAACCGCATCTTGGTACTTGATCTAGTTTTCTTACAAAATGGTTTTAAATAAAGGCATTACAATTTTTAAAATTTAATTTTCGTAAATGATTTAATACTTTTACAGAGGCGTATCAACAGAATTTTTTTCACCAAAAAATAGGAAATTTCTTATACTTTTATGCGGTAAAAACCGCATCTTGATACTTGATCTAGTTTTCATAGAAAATGGTTTTAAATAAAGGCATTACAATTTTTTAAATTTAATTTTCGTAAATGATTTAATACTTTTACAGTGGCGTATAAACAGAATTTTTTTTCCAAAAAAATAGGAAATTTCTTATACTTTTAAAAGGTAAAAACCGCATCTTGATACTTGATCTAGTTTTCTTAGAAAATGGTTTTAAATAAAGGCATTACAATTTTTTAAATTTAATTTTCGTAAACGATTTAATACTTTTACAGCGGCGTATCAACAGAATTTTTTCACCAAAAAATAGGAAATTTCTTCTACTTTTAAGCGGTAAAAACCGCATCTTGATACGTGATCTAGTTTTCTTACAAAATGGTTTTAAATAAAGGCATTACAATTTTTAAAATTTAATTTTCTTAAATCATTTAATACTTTTTCAGTGGCGTATCAACAGAATTTTTTTCACCAAAAAATAGGAAATTTCTTATACTTTTAAGCGGTAAAAACCGCATCTTGATACGTGATCTAGTTTTCTTACAAAATGGTTTTAAATAAAGGCATTACAATTTTTAAAATTTAATTTTCTTAAATCATTTAATACTTTTTCAGTGGCGTATCAACAGAATTTTTTTCACCAAAAAATAGGAAATTTCTTATACTTTTAAGCGGTAAAAACCGCATCTTGATACGTGATCTAGTTTTCTTACAAAATGGTTTTAAATAAAGGCATTACAATTTTTAAAATTTAATTTTCTTAAATCATTTAATACTTTTTCAGTGGCGTATCAACAGAATTTTTTTCACCAAAAAATAGGAAATTTCTTATACTTTTAAGCGGTAAAAACCGCATCTTGATACGTGATCTAGTTTTCTTACAAAATGGTTTTAAATAAAGGCATTACAATTTTTAAAATTTAATTTTCTTAAATCATTTAATACTTTTTCAGTGGCGTATCAACAGAATTTTTTTCACCAAAAAATAGGAAATTTCTTATACTTTTAAGCGGTAAAAACCGCATCTTGGTACTTGATCTAGTTTTCTTACAAAATGGTTTTAAATAAAGGCATTACAATTTTTAAAATTTAATTTTCGTAAATGATTTAATACTTTTACAGAGGCGTATCAACAGAATTTTTTTCACCAAAAAATAGGAAATTTCTTATACTTTTAAATGGTAAAAACCGCATCTTGATACTTGACCTAGTTTTCTTACAAAATGGTTTTAAATAAAGGCATTACAATTTTTAAAATTTAATTTTCGTAAATGATTTAATACTTTTACAGCGGCGTATCAACAGAATTTTTTCACCAAAAAATAGGAAATTTCTTATACTTTTAAACGGTAAAAACCGCATCTTCATACTTGATCTAGTTTTCATAGAAAATGGTTTTAAATAAAGGCATTACAATTTTTTAAATTTAATTTTCGTAAATGATTTAATACTTTTACAGTGGCGTATAAACAGAATTTTTTTTCCAAAAAAATAGGAAATTTCTTATAATTTTAAAAGGTAAAAACCGCATCTTGATACTTGATCTAGTTTTCTTAGAAAATGGTTTTAAATAAAGGCATTACAATTTTTAAAATTTAATTTTCGTAAATGATTTAATACTTTTACAGCGGCGTATCAACAGAATTTTTTCACCAAAAAATAGGAAATTTCTTATACTTTTAAACGGTAAAAACCGCATCTTCATACTTGATCTAGTTTTCATAGAAAATGGTTTTAAATAAAGGCATTACAATTTTTTAAATTTAATTTTCGTAAATGATTTAATACTTTTACAGTGGCGTATAAACAGAATTTTTTTTCCAAAAAAATAGGAAATTTCTTATACTTTTAAAAGGTAAAAACCGCATCTTGATACTTGATCTAGTTTTCTTAGAAAATGGTTTTAAATAAAGGCATTACAATTTTTAAAATTTAACTTTCGTAAATGATTTAATACTTTTACAGCGGCGTATCAACAGAATTTTTTCACCAAAAAATAGGAAATTTCTTATACTTTTAAACGGTAAAAACCGCACCTTGGTATTTAATCTAGTTTTCTTAGAAAATGGTTTTAAATAAAGGCATTACAATTTTTAAAATTTAATTTTCATAAATGATTTAATACTTTTACAGTGGCGTATCAACAGAATTTTTTCACCAAAAAATAGGAAATTTCTTAAACTTTTAAACGGTAAAAACCGCATCTACAGAGGCGTATCAATAAGTAATTTTTTTCCAAATAAACTTTCCCTGAACAGTAAATTTCACCAATTTTTATTAAATTTTGTCGTCTCGACGCACGTCGCCGTGACGTTAATTCCGGCCACGCACCGTCCGATGATAATTGGCCGTGTAATCCGATCCCGTCACACGAGCCACCGCGTCGCGCGTCTCAGATCCGGCTCAGACTTTCCGGGTGGGCCGAAAAGTCTCGTAATTAGCCAAACCCTCCGTCCCGCGGGATCGTAGTCACTTCCACTAATTGCTATTAGAGCTATCATAAAGTCAAAAGGGTTCGTTATTTTCTATTTTTGCCGTCGGGGGATGCGGATGGGGAAGAAAGTGAGATTGTCGGTAGGGCTCGAGGGGATCGAAAGGGGTGGTGAGGGTGGGGGGGGGAGTCCCTTAGGGAATTTGTTTGATTTATTTGAGGTTATAGTGGATTTATTTTTTCGATAGGTGTATTTTTATTTTCTGTTTTTTTTTTTTCTCATTAAATTTGTCGCTTTGTTTTTTTTTATCAAAAAAATATAAATTAATTACTTCTTTTTTTTTTGAAAAATTAAGTTAAAATACATAATTGAAAAAAAATGTTCCAATTACTTACTCACTTGTTTTTCTAATTTTTAAGTCATAAAATGCATTGTTGCTTTATTTTTAAAATTCGGGTTTTTTTTTTTTTTTTTTTTTTTTTTTTTTTTTTTTTTTTTTTTTTTTCTAAAATAATGTGAAAAAATGCATTTTTACTTAATTTTATCAAAAATTCTGTTGATCAAGTACCAAGATGCGGTTTTTACCGCTTAAAAGTACAAGAAATTTCCTATTTTTTGGTGAAAAAAATTCTATTGATACGCCACTGTAAAAGTATTAAATCATTTACGAAAATTAAATTTTAAAAATTGTAATGTCTTTATTTAAATCCATTTTGTAAGAAAACTAAATCAAATATCAAGATGCGGTTTTTACCGTTTAAAAGTATAAAAAATTTCCTATTTTTCGGTGAAAAAATTTCTGTTGATACGCCACTGTAAAAGTATTAAATCATTTACGAATATTAAATTTTAAAAATTGTAATGTCTTTATTTAAATCCATATTGTAAGAAAACTAGATCAAGTATCAAGATGCGGTTTTTACCGTTTATAAGTATAAAAAATTTCCTATTTTTTGGTGAAAAATATTCTGTTGATACGCCACTGTAAAAGTATTAAATCATTTACGAAAATTAAATTTTAAAAATTGTAATGTCTTTATTTAAATCCATTTTGTAAGAAAACTAGATCAATTATCAAGATGCGGTTTTTACCGTTAAAATGTATGAAAAATTTCCTATTTTTTTGCTGAAAAAAATCTGTTGATACGTCGCTGTAAAAGCAATAAATTATTTTTAAAAATTAATGTTATTATTTTAAAAAAATATTGTTTGCCTTTATTTAAAAACATTTTCTAAGAAGACTAGATCAATTACCAAGATGCGGTTTTTACCGTTTTAAAGTATAAGAAATTTCCTATTTTTTGGTGAAAAAAATATTAGTGATACGCCACTGTAAAAGCATTAAAACAATTCTAAAAATTAAGGTTATAATTTTTTAAAAAATTGTTTTACCTTTATTTAAAACCAATTTCAAAGAAAACTAGATCAATTACCGTGATGCGGTTTTTACCGCTCAAAATATTAAGAAATTTTCTATTATTTAGTGAAAAAAATATTAGTGATACGCCACTGTAAAAACATTAAAACATTTCTAAAAATTAAAATTATAATTTTTTAAAAAATTGTTATACTGTTATTTAAAACCTTTTTATAAGAAAACTAGATCAATTACCAAGATGCGGTTTTTACCGTTTAAAAGTATAAGAAATTTTCTATTATTTAATGAAAAAAATATTAATGATACGCCACTGTAAAAGTATTAAAACATTTCTAAAAATTAAGGTTATAATATTTAAAAGATTGTTATAACTTTATTTAAAACCATTTTCTAAGAAAACTAGATCAATTACCAAGATGCGGTTTTTACCGCTCAAAAGAATAAGAAATTTTCTATTATTTAGTGAAAAAAATATTAGTGATACGCCACTGTAAAAACATTAAAACAATTCTATAAATTAAGGTTATAATTTTTTAAAAAATTGTTATTCATTTATTTAAAACCATTTTCTAAGAAAACTAGATCAAGTACCAAGATGCGGTTTTTACCGTTCAAAAGATTAAGAAATTTTCTATTATTTAGTAAAAAAAATATAAGTGATACGCCACTGTAAAAGCATTAAAACAATTCTAAAATTTATTGTTATAATTTTTAAAAAAATTGTAATACCTTTATTTAAAACCGTTTTCTAAGAAAACCAGATAAAGTACCAAGATGCGGTTTTTACCGCTTAAAAGTAGAAGAAATTTCAAATTTTTTGGTAAAAAAAATTCTGTTGATACGCCACTGAAAATGTATTAAATGATTTACGAAAATTAAGTTTTAAAAATTGTAATGCCTTTATTTAAAACCATTTTATAAGAAAACCAGATCAAGTACCAAGATGCGGTTTTTACCGCTTAAAAGTAGAAGAAATTTCCTATGATATCCAATAAAAAAAATAATTCCCATTTAAAAATAACCCCCCTAACAACATTTCCAAAACATGGAATAATTTAACTAATTGGTATATAAGGTGTTCCACACACTTTTGTTCGACACTAACCAAACACGAAAAACAAAATAATTACAATAAGCTCTATAATTAACATTCGACATTAGTCCGCACCCATGAGAAATAGAAAAACCGCCCCCGTTTCACACTTTTCCCATACACGAAACATCCTTCCTTACACACCCCACAACCCATCGCCATTATTCATTCGCACGAGATTATTTTAACCCCCCCCCGCCACCCCACCCTTCGCATACACACCGTGTATTTTATTTAGCCACTGGAAACAGGGACGGGTCCTAATTCATATGTCGAAAAAATTTTTGACCGCAAATTTTATGAATTCTCTTATTTTAATAATTGTTAAAATTATGTATCAAAACTCAAATCTGACAAAACTAACGTTAAAACTGTTAAAATTAACGTAAAATGTGTTAAAATTAACGTTAGATTTAAAAAATATGTCAAAATTAACGTTAATTCTATTAAAATTAACGTAAAATGTGTTAAAATTAACGTTAGATTTAAAAAATATGTCAAAATTAACGTTAATTCTATTAAAATTAACGTAAAATGTGTTAAAATTAACGTTAGATTTAAAAAATATGTCAAAATTAACGTTAATTCTATTAAAATTAACGTAAAATGTGTTAAAATTAACGTTAGATTTAAAAAATATGTCAAAATTAACGTTAATTCTATTAAAATTAACGTAAAATGTGTTAAAATTAACGTTAGATTTAAAAAATATGTCAAAATTAACGTTAATTCTATTAAAATTAACGTAAAATGTGTTAAAATTAACGTTAGATTTAAAAAATATGTCAAAATTAACGTTAATTCTATTAAAATTAACGTAAAATGTGTTAAAATTAACGTTAGATTTAAAAAATATGTCAAAATTAACGTTAATTCTATTAAAATTAACGTAAAATGTGTTAAAATTAACGTTAGATTTAAAAAATATGTCAAAATTAACGTTAATTCTATTAAAATTAACGTAAAATGTGTTAAAATTAACGTTAGATTTAAAAAATATGTCAAAATTAACGTTAATTCTATTAAAATTAACTTAAAATGTGTTAAAATTAACGTTAGATTTAAAAAATGTGTCAAAATTAACGTTAATTCTATTAAAATTAACGTAAAATGTGTTAAAATTAACGTTAGATTTAAAAATTGTGTCAAAATTAACGTTAATTCTATTAAAATTAACGTAAAATGTGTTAAAATTAACGTTAGATTTAAAAAATGTGTCAAAATTAACGTTAAATCTGTTAAAATTAACGTAAAATGTGTTAAAATTAACGTTAGATTTAAAAATTGTGTCAAAATTAACGTTAAACTGTTAAAATTACCGTTAAATATGTCAAAAATAATGTCATATTAAAAAATGGGTCAAAATTAACGTTAAATCTGTTAAAATTAACGTAAAATGTGTTGAAATTACCGTTAGATGTGTACTAAATTTAAGCCGAATATATCAAAATTAACGGTAAATGGAATATGTGTTAAAATTACCGTCAAATGCATGCTAAAATTACCGGTAAATTATTTATAGTCAAAATTAGAGGGATGGGTTTATCAAAATTAATTTTAAATGGATTACCTGTTAAAGTTACCGTTACATGTGTAGCAAATTTAAGTCAAATATATCAAAATTAACGGTAAAACTATCAAATAGATTATGTGCCAAAATAAATGTCAAATGTGGGAAATTTACCGTTAGACAAGAAATATATGTCAAGATTAACGGTAAATGTTTGCAAAAAATTACCGTCAACTATATGTAAGATAAAATTAACGGTAAATGGAATATGTGGTAAAAGTACCGTCAAATGTAGACTAAAATTACCTTTAAATTAATATGAAGGATTTATCGAATTTAATTTCAAGTGGATTACCTGTTAAAATTACCGTTACGCGTGTATCAAATTTAATTCAAATGTTTCAAAATTAACGGTAAAACTGAGTCAATATTAACGTGAAAAAGATTATGTGCCTTAATGATGTCAAATGTGTTAAGTTTACCGTCACCTTAGAAATATGTGTAAAAATTAACGGTAAATGTTTGCAAAAAATTACCGTCAAATACATGTATGATAAAATTAACGGTAAATTGATTATATATCAAAATGAATAGGAAAAGTACGTCAAAATGATGGTAAGATTAGTTAAAATTTACGTAAAATGAGTAAAAATAACGGTAAACTAATCATGTACGTCAAACTGATTTTTTATAAAAATTACCGTTAAATTTGTGCCAAAAAAAAAACCGTCAAATATAAGATAGATTTAACGGTAAATGAAATATTTGTCAAATGTATCCTAAAATTACCGGTAAAGTCAAAATGAATGTCAAATGTGTTAAGTTTACCGTTACATAAGAAATATATGTTATAATTAACGGTAAATTTTTGCGAAAAATTACCATCATGGTAAAATTAACGGTAAATTGATTATGCGTCAAAGTGAGTAGGAAAATGATATCAAAATGAAGGTAAAATGAATAAAAATTAACGGTAAACCGTTTTTAGTACACAAAATCCGGTCCTGTTCATTGGCAGGAAGTTACAACAATGTCGGTAATTAGAAAAATGATAATAATACAATTTCTAAGCTCGGGATTAGGTTAAAGGGTGCCGCAGGGGTCGAAAAAAGACAGTGGTCGCGAGGGTCGTTGGTGAGGGGGGGGTGGTGGGGGTGGGGGGGTAGGAACGCGATTGACTTGTTTGTGTGGGTTTCGACACGCGCACCTACTAACAATGCAATTATCTCAGCGTCGGTACGCTAAGAGGCTTTTGGGAATTTAGCGCGAAACAATGTACGAGAGTGTGTGTGTATTGGATTTTGAATAGTTCAAGGGCTTTGGTGATTTTGATAGATATTGAAATTAGTTACGGAAAACTATCAAAAAAAATATAAAAAAATCTAAAGAAAAGTATGAAAAATGGAAAAAATAAAAATCTAAAGGACAAAAATCAAAAAACTACAAAATTAAAAAAATATATAAAAAAAACAGAAAAAGAAAAAATTTAAAAAAAATATAAGAAAAGTAAAAAATGAAAATCTAAAAAAAATATAAAAAATTTAATGAAAAACAGAAAACATCAAAAGAAAAATATAAAAAATTAAATAAATTAAAAAATCTAAACAAAAAACAAAGATCAAAAGTAAAAAATAAAAATTGAATTTAAGAAAAATAATTGAAAATAAAAAAAAACTAAAAACAAAAAAGTAAAAAATAAGAAAAAATTAGGAAAAATTAGGAAAAAATTGGGAAAAATTATAAAAAATTTGAAATAATTTAAAAAATTAAAAAATGTGAAAAATTTAGGAGACAATTTAAAAAAATTAGAAAAAATTAGGATAAAATAGAAAAAAATCGGAAAAATTTGGAAAAAATTGGGAAAAATAAAGAAATATTAATAAAAAAATTTTGAAAAAAATGGAAAAATAGAAAAAATTGGGAAAAATTCATAAAAAAATTAAGAAAAAATTGGAAAAAATAGAAATAATTAGGAAAAATTAGGAAAAATTAGAAAAAAATTGGAAAAAATTGGGAAAAATTAGGAAAAAAATAGGAAAAAAGTAGGAAAAAATTAGGAAAAATATGAAAATTTGGAAAAAAATTGGGAAAAATTAGAAGACAATTGGAAAAAATTCGGACAAATAAGGAAAAAATTAGGAAAAATTAGAAAAAATTGAAAAAATAGAAAAAATTGGGAAAAATTCATAAAAAAATTAAGAAAAAATAGGAAAAATGGGAAAAAATTAGGAAAAATTTAGATAAAATTATAAAAAATTTGGATTTTTGGGATCTTAGATTATGAATTTTTTATCAATATTGATAAAATCAAAATGGCGATTCCAAGATGGCGGACGAAATTTATCACTATTGACCCCGATTTTTTTCGAAAATGGAATATGGGGGTTTTTGGATTCGAAGAATATGAATATTTTATCAAAATTATTAAAATCAAGATGGCGACTACAAAATGGCGAATCCAAGATGGCGAATCCAAGATGGCGGACGAAATTAGAATTGTTGACCAATTCCATTCAAAATTGGTATATGATGATTTTTGGAGTTAAGGATTATGAATTTTTTATCAAAATTGATAAAATCAAGATGGCGGCTTCAAGATGGCGGACGAAATTAATAATTATTCACCAATTTTATTCAAAATTGGTATATGGGGGTTTTTGAGGTCGGTAATTATGAATTTTTTATCAAAATTAGTAAATTCAAAATGGCGAATCCAAGATGGCGGACAAGATTTATCATTATTGACCAATTTTAGTCAAAATGGGTTTATGGGGATTTTTGGGGTTAAGAATTATGAATTTTTTATCAAAATTGATAAAATCAAGATGGCGGCTTCAAGATGGCGGACGAAATTAATAATTATTCACCAATTTTATCTAAAATTGGTATATGGGGTTTCTTGAAGTTACGGATTATGAATTTTTTATTAAAATTAGTAAATTCAAAATGGAGAATCCAAGATGGCGGACAAGATTTATCATTATTGACCAATTTTAGTCAAAATGGGTATATGGGGATTTTTGGGGTTAAGAATTATGAATTTTGTATCAAAATTGATAAAATCAAAATGGCGAATCCAAGATGGCGGACGAAATTAGAATTGTTGACCAATTCCATTCAAAATTGGTATATGATGATTTTTGGAGTTAAGGATTATGAATTTTTTATCAAAATTGATAAAATCAAGATGGCGGCTTCAAGATGACGGACGAGATTTATAATTATTGATCAATTTTATTCAGAATTGCTAATAGGGATTTTTATGGTTAAGGATTATGAATATTTTATTAAAATTAAAAAAATCAAGATGGCGGATCCAAGATGGCTGACGAGATTTATGATTATTTACCAAATTTTTTTCAAAATTGGTATTTGGGGGTTTTTGAGGTCGGTAATTAAGAATTTTTTATCAAAATTGTTAAAATCAAGATGGCGAATCCAAGATGGCGGACGAAATTTATAATTATTGACCGATTTTTTTCAAAATTGGTATGAGACAGTTTCTGGTGCCGGAGATTACTATTTTTTGTTAAAATTAAAAAATTCAAAATGGCGGACAAGAATTATAAATATTAACAAATTTTATTAATGCTAGGGATTATGAGATCGCATATTATAAATTTACAGTCAAAATTAATAAAAAAAAAAGATTTATAATTTTTAATAAATTATTATAAAAAACTAGATTAGAAATA
The DNA here is from genome assembly GCA_963243735.1 of Neocrepidodera transversa. Lineage (NCBI taxonomy): Eukaryota > Metazoa > Arthropoda > Insecta > Coleoptera > Chrysomelidae > Neocrepidodera > Neocrepidodera transversa. The sequence goes on from OY725356.1 coordinate 11,330,383, forward strand.
TTTCCCGTTTTTTTATAACCACGAAAAAAAAAATCCAACTAATATAATTATAAATTTTACCAAATAAAAAATAATTATCTGTCTATAATTAACTCTATATTTAATACAAAATCTGCAGCTCGTTTACAACGAAAAAAAAAAAAACACCTACTAAATTATAAAAAGGAAATTAGTTCTTTAGGAATGTGAATGTGAATGTGTCACATCTCAGCGTCTCGTTAACGAAAGAAACTAATGAATTACTGAAAAAAAAAAAAAAAAAAAAAAAAAAAATACAGTCATTAAGATTTTTTTTTTTTTTTTTTTTGTTATAACTTTCTCTTTCCATAATATTATCAATTAATCCGATAAATGCAGTCTCGGTTATAAAATATTTTATATTGCATGATCCGAGTACATAAATATTCATTAAAAGTTTGTACACTGAGAAAGAGTTATTAATATAAATATTAGGATGGCTTCCTCTTTTTTTTCTTAATCGCTTGTTTATTCTTTATTTTATTTATTGTTATTGCTCTTCTTTTTTATGATATAAACGATCGAGAAATAAAATCACATCTGATGATGTTTTATGTAACGAAACGTATCGATAAAATAAAAATTATTATTTTTTGTGACAATCATTTCAAATAAAATATGGAATGAGTTTTTAATGAGATTTTAATGACTTTTTAATCAGTATCAATGATTTATTAATGAGAATTAATGAGTTTTAATTCGATTTTAATGTTTTACTATTTTGTAATGAGTTTTTAGTGAGTCTTTTAATGAGTTTTAATAACTGTGTTTTTAATGAGTTTTTAATGATTTTTTAATAATTTTTAATAATTTTTTAGTGAATTTTTAATGAGTTTGTAACAAGTTTCTAATGCGTTTAATTGAATTTTTAATGAGTTTTAATGGTTTTTAATGAGTGTTTAATAAACTTTTAATGATTTTTTTAGTGAGTTTATAATGAGATATTTTTAACGAGTTTTAGTGAGTCTTAATGAGTTTTTAATGGTTTTTTAATATCATTAATGAGTTTTAAATGTAATAAGCTTGCAATCAGATTATAATGAGCTTTTAATGAGCTTACAATAAGCTTGCAATCAATTTGCAATGAAGCTTGTAAGACGCTTACAATGAGCTCTATCAGATTGTAATGAGCTTACAATAAGATTATAATGAGTTTATAATAAGCATGAGCAATCAACTTGCAATAAGCTTGCAATAAGTTTTCAATGAGCTTTCAATGAATTTGCAATAAGCTTACAATCAGATTGTAATGAGCTTTTAATTAGCTTACAATAAGCTTTCATTAAACTTGCAATAAGCTTACAATGAAGCTTGCAATAAAGATTGAAATCAGATTATAATGAGCTTTTAATGAGCGAACAATAAGCTTGCAATGAGTTTTCTTTCAATTTGCAATTAACTTGAAATAAGCTTGCAATCAGTTTGAAATGAGCTTTTAATTAGCCAACAATAAGTTTGCTATGAGATTCCATTCAAGTTGCAATGAATCTTATAAGAAGCTCGCAATGAAGCTTGTAAGAAGCTTTTATTGAAGCTTGTAAGGAACTTCAAATGAAGCTTGTAAGAAGCTTTTATTGCAGCTTCTAAGAAGCTTAAAATGAAGCTGGTAAGAAGCTTAAAATGAAGCTTGCAGGAAGCTTAAAATGAAGCTTGTAGGAAGCTTTCAGTGAAGCTTATAAGATGCTTGCAATGAAGCTTATAAGAAGCTTGCAATCAACTTGCAATAAAGCTTGTAAGAAGCTTTTAATGAAGCTTGTAGGAAGCTTAAAATGAAGCTTGTAAGAAGCTTTTAATGAAGCATGTAAGAAGCTTACAATGAAGCTTGCAGGAAGCTTTCAGGAAGCTTATAAGATGCTTGCAATGAAGCTTATAAGAAGCTTTCAGTGAAGCTTATAAGATGCTTGCAATGAAGCTTATAAGAAGCTTGCAATCAACTTGCAATAAAGCTTGTAAGAAGCTTTTAATGAAGCTTGTAGGAAGCTTAAAATGAAGCTTGTAGGAAACTTGTAATGAAGCTGGTAAGAAGCTTTTAATGAAGCATGTAAGAAGCTTAAAATGAAGCTTGCAGGAAGCTTTCAGGAAGCTTATAAGATGCTTGCAATGAAGCTTATAAGAAGCTTGCAATCAACTTGCAATAAAGCTTGTAAGAAGCTTTTAATGAAGCTTGTAGGAAGCTTAAAATGAAGCTTGTAGGAAGCTTTTAATGAAGCTGGTAAGAACCTTAAAATGAAGCTTGCAGGAAGCTTTAAGTGAAGCTTATAAGAAGCTTGCAATCAACTTGCAATAGAGCTTGTAAGAAGCTTTTAATGAAGCTTGTAGGAAGCTTAAAATGAAGCTGGTAAGAACCTTAAAATGAAGCTTGCAGGAAGCTTTAAGTGAAGCTTATAAGAAGCTTGCAATCAACTTGCAATAGAGCTTGTAAGAAGCTTTTAATGAAGCTTGTAGGAAGCTTAAAATGAAGCTTGTAGGAAGCTTTTAATGAAGCTGGTAAGAACCTTAAAATGAAGCTTGCAGGAAGCTTTAAGTGAAGCTTATAAGAAGCTTGCAATCAACTTGCAATAGAGCTTGTAAGAAGCTTTTAATGAAGCTTGCAGGAAGCTTAAAATGAAGCTTGTAGGAAGCTTTTAATGAAGCTGGTAAGAACCTTAAAATGAAGCTTGCAGGAAGCTTTAAGTGAAGCTTATAAGAAGCTTGCAATCAACTTGCAATAGAGCTTGTAAGAAGCTTTTAATGAAGCTTGTAGGAAGCTTAAAATGAAGCTTGTAGGAAGCTTTTAATGAAGCTGGTAAGAACCTTAAAATGAAGCTTGCAGGAAGCTTTAAGTGAAGCTTATAAGAAGCTTGCAATCAACTTGCAATAGAGCTTGTAAGAAGCTTTTAATGAAGCTTGTAGGAAGCTTAAAATGAAGCTTGTAGGAAGCTTAAAATGAAGCTTGCAGGAAGCTTTTAATGAAGCTGGTAAGAACCTTAAAATGAAGCTTGCAGGAAGCTTAAAATGAAGCTTGCAGGAAGCTTTAAGTGAAGCTTATAAGAAGCTTGCAATCAACTTGCAATAGAGCTTGTAAGAAGCTTTTAATGAAGCTTGTAGGAAGCTTAAAATGAAGCTGGTAAGAACCTTAAAATGAAGCTTGCAGGAAGCTTTAAGTGAAGCTTATAAGAAGCTTGCAATCAACTTGCAATAGAGCTTGTAAGAAGCTTTTAATGAAGCTTGTAGGAAGCTTAAAATGAAGCTTGTAGGAAGCTTTTAATGAAGCTGGTAAGAACCTTAAAATGAAGTTTGCAGGAAGCTTTAAGTGAAGCTTATAAGAAGCTTGCAATCAACTTGCAATAGAGCTTGTAAGAAGCTTTTAATGAAGCTTGTAAGAAGCTTTTAATGAAGCTTGTAGGAAGCTTAAAATGAAGCTTGTAGGAAGCTTTTAATGAAGCTGGTAAGAACCTTAAAATGAAGCTTGCAGGAAGCTTTAAGTGAAGCTTATAAGAAGCTTGCAATCAAATTGCAATAGAGCTTGTAAGAAGCTTTTAATGAAGCTTGTAAGAAGCTTTTAATGAAGCTTGCAGGAAGCTTAAAATGAAGCTTGTAGGAAGCTTTTAATGAAGCTGGTAAGAACCTTAAAATGAAGTTTGCAGGAAGCTTTAAGTGAAGCTTATAAGAAGCTTGCAATCAAATTGCAATAGAGCTTGTAAGAAGCTTTTAATGAAGCTTGTAAGAAGCTTTTAATGAAGCTTGTAGGAAGCTTAAAATGAAGCTTGTAGGAAGCTTTTAATGAAGCTGGTAAGAACCTTAAAATGAAGCTTGCAGGAAGCTTTAAGTGAAGCTTATAAGAAGCTTGCAATCAAATTGCAATAGAGCTTGTAAGAAGCTTTTAATGAAGCTTGTAAGAAGCTTTTAATGAAGCTTGTAGGAAGCTTAAAATGAAGCTTGCAGGAAGCTTTTAATGAAGCTGGTAAGAACCTTAAAATGAAGCTTGCAGGAAGCTTTAAGTGAAGCTTATAAGAAGCTTGCAATCAACTTGCAATAGAGCTTGTAAGAAGCTTTTAATGAAGCTTGTAGGAAGCTTAAAATGAAGCTTGTAGGAAGCTTTTAATGAAGCTGGTAAGAACCTTAAAATGAAGCTTGCAGGAAACTTTAAGTGAAGCTTATAAGAAGCTTGCAATCAACTTGCAATAGAGCTTGTAAGAAGCTTTTAATGAAGCTTGTAGGAAGCTTAAAATGAAGCTTGTAGGAAGCTTTTAATGAAGCTGGTAAGAACCTTAAAATGAAGCTTGCAGGAAGCTTTAAGTGAAGCTTATAAGAAGCTTGCAATCAACTTGCAATAGAGCTTGTAAGAAGCTTTTAATGAAGCTTGTAGGAAGCTTAAAATGAAGCTTGTAGGAAGCTTTTAATGAAGCTGGTAAGAACCTTAAAATGAAGCTTGCAGGAAGCTTTAAGTGAAGCTTATAAGAAGCTTGCAATCAACTTGCAATAGAGCTTGTAAGAAGCTTTTAATGAAGCTTGCAGGAAGCTTAAAATGAAGCTTGTAGGAAGCTTTTAATGAAGCTGGTAAGAACCTTAAAATGAAGTTTGCAGGAAGCTTTAAGTGAAGCTTATAAGAAGCTTGCAATCAACTTGCAATAGAGCTTGTAAGAAGCTTTTAATGAAGCTTGTAGGAAGCTTAAAATGAAGCTTGTAGGAAGCTTAAAATGAAGCTTGTAGGAAGCTTAAAATGAAGCTTGTAAGAAGCTTTTAATGAAGCTTGTAAGAAGCTTTTAATGAAGCTTGCAGGAAGCTTAAAATGAAGCTTGTAGGAAGCTTTTAATGAAGCTGGTAAGAACCTTAAAATGAAGTTTGCAGGAAGCTTTAAGTGAAGCTTATAAGAAGCTTGCAATCAAATTGCAATAGAGCTTGTAAGAAGCTTTTAATGAAGCTTGTAAGAAGCTTTTAATGAAGCTTGTAGGAAGCTTAAAATGAAGCTTGTAGGAAGCTTTTAATGAAGCTGGTAAGAACCTTAAAATGAAGCTTGCAGGAAGCTTTAAGTGAAGCTTATAAGAAGCTTGCAATCAAATTGCAATAGAGCTTGTAAGAAGCTTTTAATGAAGCTTGTAAGAAGCTTTTAATGAAGCTTGTAGGAAGCTTAAAATGAAGCTTGCAGGAAGCTTTTAATGAAGCTGGTAAGAACCTTAAAATGAAGCTTGCAGGAAGCTTTAAGTGAAGCTTATAAGAAGCTTGCAATCAACTTGCAATAGAGCTTGTAAGAAGCTTTTAATGAAGCTTGTAGGAAGCTTAAAATGAAGCTTGTAGGAAGCTTTTAATGAAGCTGGTAAGAACCTTAAAATGAAGCTTGCAGGAAACTTTAAGTGAAGCTTATAAGAAGCTTGCAATCAACTTGCAATAGAGCTTGTAAGAAGCTTTTAATGAAGCTTGTAGGAAGCTTAAAATGAAGCTTGTAGGAAGCTTTTAATGAAGCTGGTAAGAACCTTAAAATGAAGCTTGCAGGAAGCTTTAAGTGAAGCTTATAAGAAGCTTGCAATCAACTTGCAATAGAGCTTGTAAGAAGCTTTTAATGAAGCTTGTAGGAAGCTTAAAATGAAGCTTGTAGGAAGCTTTTAATGAAGCTGGTAAGAACCTTAAAATGAAGCTTGCAGGAAGCTTTAAGTGAAGCTTATAAGAAGCTTGCAATCAACTTGCAATAGAGCTTGTAAGAAGCTTTTAATGAAGCTTGCAGGAAGCTTAAAATGAAGCTTGTAGGAAGCTTTTAATGAAGCTGGTAAGAACCTTAAAATGAAGTTTGCAGGAAGCTTTAAGTGAAGCTTATAAGAAGCTTGCAATCAACTTGCAATAGAGCTTGTAAGAAGCTTTTAATGAAGCTTGTAGGAAGCTTAAAATGAAGCTTGTAGGAAGCTTAAAATGAAGCTTGCAGGAAGCTTTTAATGAAGCTGGTAAGAACCTTAAAATGAAGCTTGCAGGAAGCTTTAAGTGAAGCTTATAAGAAGCTTGCAATCAACTTGCAATAGAGCTTGTAAGAAGCTTTTAATGAAGCTTGCAGGAAGCTTAAAATGAAGCTTGTAGGAAGCTTTTAATGAAGCTGGTAAGAACCTTAAAATGAAGTTTGCAGGAAGCTTTAAGTGAAGCTTATAAGAAGCTTGCAATCAACTTGCAATAGAGCTTGTAAGAAGCTTTTAATGAAGCTTGTAGGAAGCTTAAAATGAAGCTTGTAGGAAGCTTAAAATGAAGCTTGCAGGAAGCTTTTAATGAAGCTGGTAAGAACCTTAAAATGAAGCTTGCAGGAAGCTTTAAGTGAAGCTTATAAGAAGCTTGCAATCAACTTGCAATAGAGCTTGTAAGAAGCTTTTAATGAAGCTTGTAGGAAGCTTAAAATGAAGCTTGTAGGAAGCTTTTAATGAAGCTGGTAAGAACCTTAAAATGAAGCTTGCAGGAAACTTTAAGTGAAGCTTATAAGAAGCTTGCAATCAACTTGCAATAGAGCTTGTAAGAAGCTTTTAATGAAGCTTGTAGGAAGCTTAAAATGAAGCTTGTAGGAAGCTTTTAATGAAGCTGGTAAGAACCTTAAAATGAAGCTTGCAGGAAGCTTTAAGTGAAGCTTATAAGAAGCTTGCAATCAACTTGCAATAGAGCTTGTAAGAAGCTTTTAATGAAGCTTGTAGGAAGCTTAAAATGAAGCTTGTAGGAAGCTTAAAATGAAGCTTGCAGGAAGCTTTTAATGAAGCTGGTAAGAACCTTAAAATGAAGCTTGCAGGAAGCTTTAAGTGAAGCTTATAAGAAGCTTGCAATCAACTTGCAATAGAGCTTGTAAGAAGCTTTTAATGAAGCTTGTAGGAAGCTTAAAATGAAGCTTGTAGGAAGCTTTTAATGAAGCTGGTAAGAACCTTAAAATGAAGCTTGCAGGAAGCTTTAAGTGAAGCTTATAAGAAGCTTGCAATCAACTTGCAATAGAGCTTGTAAGAAGCTTTTAATGAAGCTTGTAGGAAGCTTAAAATGAAGCTTGTAGGAAGCTTTTAATGAAGCTGGTAAGAACCTTAAAATGAAGCTTGCAGGAAGCTTTCAGTGAAGCTTATAAGAAGCTTGCAATCAACTTGCGGTAAGCTTGCAATCAGTTTGAGCTTTTAATGAGCTTACAATAAGCTTACAATTAGTTTTCATTGAACTTGCAATAAGGTTGCCATGAGCTTCATATGAGCTGGAAATTAGCTTGCAATAAGTTTTTTTAGTATTTTTGTCCAAATTGATATTTTACATGATTTTAATCGATTTTTTATTTATTATTAATAAAAACACCTCGTATATGGGAATTAGCCTACTTATCGTCCAGATTTCGTTCACGTATACTCCATTATCCCATTCATTCGATAAAATCCCTCGGCCGAGTAGAAGTCTTTCTGTTTGTCCATTGTCTTGTACTCTTTTATTTTTCTATTCTCTTTCTCTCCGAGGGTTGTTAAGCGAGCGCCGAGATTTATCGACGAGCCGTAGAGCAGCAAATAAATAATACGAAATCCTGGATGATCCGCGGACAGAGCTCTACATAATCCCAGTTGGCGAGAGATCGAACCTTTTCTATGTCGAGACATTCGGAAACAATGAGTACAATAGAATGCGTGTGAGAGAGAGAGAGAGAGAGAGAGAGAGAGTTGGGGAAAAGCTGAAAAATTGCCGTCGTAGCACAGGAATTTTTAATATCAATCATTCGATCTAGTGTGCGGGTCGGTTTGATATATACAGAGTGGAATTTTTTTTTTCCCCAGATGCACGATGACGGTCGGTCAGAACGAAGCTAAACAGTGTGCGAATTACGATTTATTAGATGCGCCATAAATTGTTGTTAGTGTCTCTGACAAATGGTTGACTAATGGCGTTACATACCGCCGGAGTCATTATATCAAAAAGATATTGATGTTGTAGAGATTATCGTAAATTATATATATATATATATCAGGTTGTTATTATCATGTCAACGTTAACATATATTCCAATTTTTTTTTTATAAAAATATACTTCAAAATATACTTAAAAAGAACTCATTGAAAACTCATTGTCCATATAAATTCATTCAGAGCTCATTTAAACCTAATTTCAAGATCATTGCGAGCTCAGTACAAGCTTATTGCATTCTCATTCAAACTTCATTAAGAGCTCAATGTGAACTCATTGCAAGCTCGTTACAAACTCATTGCGAGCTCAGTACAAGCTTATTGCATTCTGATTCAAACTGCATTAAGAGCTCATCGTGAGCTTATTGAGAACTCATTGCAAGCTCGTTACAAACTCATTTCAAGCTCAGTACAAGCTTATTGCATTCTCATTCAAACTGCATTAAGAGCTCATCGTGAGCTTATTGAGAACTCATTGCAAGCTCGTTACAAACTCATTTCAAGCTCAGTACAAGCTTATTGCATTCTCATTCAAACTGCATTAAGAGCTCATCGTGAGCTTATTGAGAACTCATTGCAAGCTCGTTACAAACTCATTTCAAGCTCAGTACAAGCTTATTGCATTCTCATTCAAACTGCATTAAGAGCTCATCGTGAGCTTATTGAGAACTCATTGCAAGCTCGTTACAAACTCATTTCAAGCTCAGTACAAGCTTATTGCATTCTCATTCAAACTTCATTAAGAGCTCATCGTGAGCTTATTGAGAACTCATTGCAAGCTCGTTACAAACTCATTTCAAGCTCAGTACAAGCTTATTGCATTCTCATTCAAACTGCATTAAGAGCTCATCGTGAGCTTATTGAGAACTCATTGCAAGCTCGTTACAAACTCATTTCAAGCTCAGTACAAGCTTATTGCATTCTCATTCAAACTGCATTAAGAGCTCATCGTGAGCTTATTGAGAACTCATTGCAAGCTCGTTACAAACTCATTTCAAGCTCAGTACAAGCTTATTGCATTCTCATTCAAACTTCATTAAGAGCTCATCGTGAGCTTATTGAGAACTCATTGCAAGCTCGTTACAAACTCATTTCAAGCTCAGTACAAGCTTATTGCATTCTCATTCAAACTTCATTAAGAGCTCAATGTGAGCTCATTGAGAACTCATTGCAAGCTCGTTACAAACTCATTGCGAGCTCGGTACAAGCTTATTGCATTCTCATTCAAACTGCATTAAGAGCTCATTGTGAGCTCATTGAGAACTCATTGCAAGCTCGTTACAAACTCATTGCGAGCTCAGTACAAGCTTATTGCATTCTCATTCAAACTGCATTAAGAGCTCATTGTGAGCTCATTGAGAACTCATTGCAAGCTGGTTACAAACTCATTGCGAGCTCAGTACAAGCTTATTGCATTCTCATTCAAACTGCATTAAGAGCTCATTGTGAGCTCATTGAGAACTCATTGCAAGCTCGTTACAAACTCATTGAACTGACTAAAATCTCACTGCAAGCTTATTTGTACGTTATAAGCTTATTACAAGCTTATTTCAAGGTGAGCTCATTAAAAAACTCATTATAAGCGTTTTACAATATCATTAAAATATTAGTGTAAGCTTATTTGTACGTTATAAGCTTATTACAAGCTTATTTCAATGTGAGCTCATTAAAAAACTCATTATAAGCGTTTTACAATATCATTAAAATCTTAGTGTAAGCTTATTTGTACGTTATAAGCTTATTACAAGCTTATTTCAAGGTGAGCTCATTAAAAAACTCATTATAAGCGTTTTACAATATCATTAAAATCTTAGTGTAAGCTTATTTGTACGTAATAAGCTTATTGCAAGCTTATTTCAATATGAGCTCATTAAAAAACTCATTATAAGCGTTTTACAATATCATTAAAATATTAGTGTAAGCTTATTTGTACGTAATAAGCTTATTGCAAGCTAATTTCAAGGTGAGCTCATTAAAAAACTCATTATAAGCGTTTTACAATATCATTAAAATATTAGTGTAAGCTTATTTGTACGTTATAAGCTTATTACAAGCTTATTTCAAGGTGAGCTCATTAAAAAACTCATTATAAGCGTTTTACAATATCATTAAAATATTAGTGTAAGCTTATTTGTACGTTATAAGCTTATTACAAGCTTATTTCAATGTGAGCTCATTAAAAAACTCATTATAAGCGTTTTACAATATCATTAAAATCTTAGTGTAAGCTTATTTGTACGTAATAAGCTTATTGCAAGCTTATTTCAATATGAGCTCATTAAAAAACTCATTATAAGCGTTTTACAATATCATTAAAATATTAGTGTAAGCTTATTTGTACGTTATAAGCTTATTACAAGCTTATTTCAAGGTGAGCTCATTAAAAAACTCATTATAAGCGTTTTACAATATCATTAAAATATTAGTGTAAGCTTATTTGTACGTTATAAGCTTATTACAAGCTTATTTCAAGGTGAGCTCATTAAAAAACTCATTATAAGCGTTTTACAATATCATTAAAATCTTAGTGTAAGCTTATTTGTACGTAATAAGCTTATTGCAAGCTTATTTCAATATGAGCTCATTAAAAAACTCATTATAAGCGTTTTACAATATCATTAAAATATTAGTGTAAGCTTATTTGTACGTAATAAGCTTATTGCAAGCTAATTTCAATGTGAGCTCATTAAAAAACTCATTATAAGCGCTTTACAATATCATTAAAATCTTTGTGTAAGCTTATTTGTACGTAATAAGCTTATTGCAAGCTTATTTCAATATGAGCTCATTAAAAAACTCATTATAAGCGCTTTACAATATCATTAAAATCTTAGTGTAAGCTTATTTGTACGTAATAAGCTTATTGCAAGCTTATTTCAAGGTGAGCTCATTAAAAAACTCATTATAAGCGCTTTACAATATCATTAAAATATTAGTGTAAGCTTATTTGTACGTAATAAGCTTATTGCAAGCTTATTTCAAGGTGAGCTCATTAAAAAACTCATTATAAGCGCTTTACAATATCATTAAAATCTTAGTGTAAGCTTATTTGTACGTAATAAGCTTATTGCAAGCTTATTTCAAGATGAGCTCATTAAAAAACTCATTATAAGCGCTTTACAATATCATTAAAATCTTAGTGTAAGCTTATTTGTACGTAATAAGCTTATTGCAAGCTTATTTCAATATGAGCTCATTAAAAAACTCATTATAAGCGCTTTACAATATCATTAAAATATTAGTGTAAGCTTATTTGTACGTTATAAGCTTATTGCAAGCTTATTTCAAGATGAGCTCATTAAAAAACTCATTATAAGCGCTTTACAATATCATTAAAATCTTAGTGTAAGCTTATTTGTACGTAATAAGCTTATTGCAAGCTTATTTCAAGATGAGCTCATTAAAAAACTCATTATAAGCGCTTTACAATATCATTAAAATCTTAGTGTAAGCTTATTTGTACGTAATAAGCTTATTGCAAGCTTATTTCAAGGTGAGCTCATTAAAAAACTCATTATAAGCGCTTTACAATATCATTAAAATCTTAGTGTAAGCTTATTTGTACGTAATAAGCTTATTGCAAGCTTATTTCAAGGTGAGCTCATTAAAAAACTCATTATAAGCGCTTTACAATATCATTAAAATATTAGTGTAAGCTTATTTGTACGTAATAAGCTTATTGCAAGCTTATTTCAAGGTGAGCTCATTAAAAAACTCATTATAAGCGCTTTACAATATCATTAAAATCTTAGTGTAAGCTTATTTGTACGTAATAAGCTTATTGCAAGCTTATTTCAAGATGAGCTCATTAAAAAACTCATTATAAGCGCTTTACAATATCATTAAAATCTTAGTGTAAGCTTATTTGTACGTTATAAGCTTATTGCAAGCTAATTTCAATGTGAGCTCAATAAAAAACTCATTATAAGCGCTTTACAATATCATTAAAATATTAGTGTAAGCTTATTTGTACGTTATAAGCTTATTGCAAGCTTATTTCAATATGAGCTCATTAAAAAACTCATTATAAGCGCTTTACAATATCATTAAAATCTTAGTGTAAGCTTATTTGTACGTTATAAGCTTATTGCAAGCTTATTTCAAGATGAGCTCATTAAAAAACTCATTATAAGCGCTTTACAATATCATTAAAATCTTAGTGTAAGCTTATTTGTACGTTATAAGCTTATTGCAAGCTAATTTCAATGTGAGCTCAATAAAAAACTCATTATAAGCGCTTTACAATATCATTAAAATATTAGTGTAAGCTTATTTGTACGTTATAAGCTTATTGCAAGCTTATTTCAATATGAGCTCATTAAAAAACTCATTATAAGCGCTTTACAATATCATTAAAATATTAGTGTAAGCTTATTTGTACGTTATAAGCTTATTGCAAGCTTATTTCAAGGTGAGCTCATTAAAAAACTCATTATAAGCGCTTTACAATATCATTAAAATCTTAGTGTAAGCTTATTTGTACGTTATAAGCTTATTGCAAGCTTATTTCAAGGTGAGCTCATTAAAAAACTCATTATAAGCGCTTTACAATATCATTAAAATCTTAGTGTAAGCTTATTTGTACGTTATAAGCTTATTGCAAGCTAATTTCAATGTGAGCTCAATAAAAAACTCATTATAAGCGCTTTACAATATCATTAAAATATTAGTGTAAGCTTATTTGTACGTTATAAGCTTATTGCAAGCTTATTTCAAGGTGAGCTCATTAAAAAACTCATTATAAGCGCTTTACAATATCATTAAAATCTTAGTGTAAGCTTATTTGTACGTAATAAGCTTATTGCAAGCTTATTTCAAGGTGAGCTCATTAAAAAACTCATTATAAGCGCTTTACAATATCATTAAAATCTTAGTGTAAGCTTATTTGTACGTAATAAGCTTATTGCAAGCTTATTTCAATATGAGCTCATTAAAAAACTCATTATAAGCGCTTTACATATCATTAAAATCTTAGTGTAAGCTTATTTGTACGTTATAAGCTTATTGCAAGCTTATTTCAAGGTGAGCTCATTAAAAAACTCATTATAAGCGCTTTACAATATCATTAAAATCTTAGTGTAAGCTTATTTGTACGTTATAAGCTTATTGCAAGCTTATTTCAAGATGAGCTCATTAAAAAACTCATTATAAGCGCTTTACAATATCATTAAAATCTTAGTGTAAGCTTATTTGTACGTTATAAGCTTATTGCAAGCTTATTTCAAGGTGAGCTCATTAAAAAACTCATTATAAGCGCTTTACAATATCATTAAAATATTAGTGTAAGCTTATTTGTACGTTATAAGCTTATTGCAAGCTTATTTCAAGGTGAGCTCATTAAAAAACTCATTATAAGCGCTTTACAATATCATTAAAATCTTAGTGTAAGCTTATTTGTACGTTATAAGCTTATTGCAAGCTTATTTCAAGGTGAGCTCATTAAAAAACTCATTATAAGCGCTTTACAATATCATTAAAATCTTAGTGTAAGCTTATTTGTACGTTATAAGCTTATTGCAAGCTAATTTCAATGTGAGCTCAATAAAAAACTCATTATAAGCGCTTTACAATATCATTAAAATATTAGTGTAAGCTTATTTGTACGTTATAAGCTTATTGCAAGCTTATTTCAAGGTGAGCTCATTAAAAAACTCATTATAAGCGCTTTACAATATCATTAAAATCTTAGTGTAAGCTTATTTGTACGTAATAAGCTTATTGCAAGCTTATTTCAAGGTGAGCTCATTAAAAAACTCATTATAAGCGCTTTACAATATCATTAAAATCTTAGTGTAAGCTTATTTGTACGTAATAAGCTTATTGCAAGCTTATTTCAATATGAGCTCATTAAAAAACTCATTATAAGCGCTTTACATATCATTAAAATCTTAGTGTAAGCTTATTTGTACGTTATAAGCTTATTGCAAGCTTATTTCAAGGTGAGCTCATTAAAAAACTCATTATAAGCGCTTTACAATATCATTAAAATCTTAGTGTAAGCTTATTTGTACGTTATAAGCTTATTGCAAGCTTATTTCAAGATGAGCTCATTAAAAAACTCATTATAAGCGCTTTACAATATCATTAAAATCTTAGTGTAAGCTTATTTGTACGTAATAAGCTTATTGCAAGCTTATTTCAATATGAGCTCATTAAAAAACTCATTATAAGCGCTTTACATATCATTAAAATCTTAGTGTAAGCTTATTTGTACGTTATAAGCTTATTGCAAGCTTATTTCAAGGTGAGCTCATTAAAAAACTCATTATAAGCGCTTTACAATATCATTAAAATCTTAGTGTAAGCTTATTTGTACGTTATAAGCTTATTGCAAGCTTATTTCAAGGTGAGCTCATTAAAAAACTCATTATAAGCGCTTTACAATATCATTAAAATCTTAGTGTAAGCTTATTTGTACGTTATAAGCTTATTGCAAGCTTATTTCAATATGAGCTCATTAAAAAACTCATTATAAGCGCTTTACATATCATTAAAATCTTAGTGTAAGCTTATTTGTACGTAATAAGCTTATTGCAAGCTTATTTCAATATGAGCTCATTAAAAAACTCATTATAAGCGCTTTACATATCATTAAAATCTTAGTGTAAGCTTATTTGTACGTTATAAGCTTATTGCAAGCTTATTTCAATATGAGCTCATTAAAAAACTCATTATAAGCGCTTTACAATATCATTAAAATCTTAGTGTAAGCTTATTTGTACGTTATAAGCTTATTGCAAGCTTATTTCAATATGAGCTCATTAAAAAACTCATTATAAGCGCTTTACAATATCATTAAAATCTTAGTGTAAGCTTATTTGTACGTAATAAGCTTATTGCAAGCTTATTTCAATATGAGCTCATTAAAAAACTCATTATAAGCGCTTTACATATCATTAAAATCTTAGTGTAAGCTTATTTGTACGTTATAAGCTTATTGCAAGCTTATTTCAAGGTGAGCTCATTAAAAAACTCATTATAAGCGCTTTACAATATCATTAAAATCTTAGTGTAAGCTTATTTGTACGTTATAAGCTTATTGCAAGCTTATTTCAAGATGAGCTCATTAAAAAACTCATTATAAGCGCTTTACAATATCATTAAAATCTTAGTGTAAGCTTATTTGTACGTAATAAGCTTATTGCAAGCTTATTTCAATATGAGCTCATTAAAAAACTCATTATAAGCGCTTTACAATATCATTAAAATCTTAGTGTAAGCTTATTTGTACGTTATAAGCTTATTGCAAGCTTATTTCAATATGAGCTCATTAAAAAACTCATTATAAGCGCTTTACAATATCATTAAAATATTAGTGTAAGCTTATTTGTACGTTATAAGCTTATTGCAAGCTAATTTCAATGTGAGCTCATTAAAAAACTCATTATAAGCGCTTTACAATATCATTATAATCTTTGTGTAAGCTTATTTGTACGTTATAAGCTTATTGCAAGCTTATTTCAAGATGAGCTCATTAAAAAACTCATTATAAGCGCTTTACAATATCATTAAAATATTAGTGTAAGCTTATTTGTACGTTATAAGCTTATTGCAAGCTAATTTCAATGTGAGCTCATTAAAAAACTCATTATAAGCGCTTTACAATATCATTAAAATATTAGTGTAAGCTTATTTGTACGTTATAAGCTTATTGCAAGCTAATTTCAATGTGAGCTCATTAAAAAACTCATTATAAGCGCTTTACAATATCATTAAAATCTTAGTGTAAGCTTATTTGTACGTAATAAGCTTATTGCAAGCTTATTTCAATATGAGCTCATTAAAAAACTCATTATAAGCGCTTTACAATATCATTAAAATCTTAGTGTAAGCTTATTTGTACGTTATAAGCTTATTGCAAGCTTATTTCAATATGAGCTCATTAAAAAACTCATTATAAGCGCTTTACAATATCATTAAAATATTAGTGTAAGCTTATTTGTACGTTATAAGCTTATTGCAAGCTAATTTCAATGTGAGCTCATTAAAAAACTCATTATAAGCGCTTTACAATATCATTATAATCTTTGTGTAAGCTTATTTGTACGTTATAAGCTTATTGCAAGCTAATTTCAATGTGAGCTCATTAAAAAACTCATTATAAGCGCTTTACAATATCATTAAAATCTTAGTGTAAGCTTATTTGTACGTAATAAGCTTATTGCAAGCTTATTTCAAGGTGAGCTCATTAAAAAACTCATTATAAGCGCTTTACAATATCATTAAAATATTAGTGTAAGCTTATTTGTACGTTATAAGCTTATTGCAAGCTAATTTCAATGTGAGCTCATTAAAAAACTCATTATAAGCGCTTTACAATATCATTATAATCTTTGTGTAAGCTTATTTGTACGTTATAAGCTTATTGCAAGCTTATTTCAAGATGAGCTCATTAAAAAACTCATTATAAGCGCTTTACAATATCATTATAATCTTTGTGTAAGCTTATTTGTACGTTATAAGCTTATTGCAAGCTTATTTCAATGTGAGCTCATTAAAAAACTCATTATAAGCGCTTTATAATATCATTAAAATATTAGTGTAAGCTTATTTGTACGTTATAAGCTCATTACGAGCTTATTGCATTCTCATTTAAACTTTATTAAGAGCTCATTGTGAGCTCATTGAAAACTCATTGCAAGTTAATGTCATGTTCATTAAAAGTTCATTGAAATCTCACTGCATAATGATAAAATGTTGATAAAACTTTGTTTTTCATGATAAATTTTGATTTTCTGCTAAAATTTTATTATTTTGATAAAATTTTAATTTTTTTGATAAAATTTACATTTCTTGATAAAATTTTGATTTTTTTTTAATTTCCTTTGTCATGATAGTTATTTGATATTTTAAAATGAAATTTTAATTTTTTGGAAAAAATTTTAAATATTTTTGATAAAATTTAGAATTTTTTGATAAAATTCTGAAATTTTTGGTACAATTTTGAAAAAGTTGCATAAAATTTTTTACTTTTTTGTCAAAATTTTGTTTTATTTTTTTGGTAAAATTTTGACATTTTTGATAAAATTTTGACTTATTTAATAAAATTTTGACATTTTTGATAACACTTCGTTTTTTTTGATAAAATTTTGTCAAAATTTTGATTATTTTTGATAAAATTTTAATTATTTTTCATTAAATTTTGTTTTTTGATAAAATTTTGACATTTTTGATAAAATTTTGTTTTTTTTTGGTAAAATATTATTTTTTTGATAAAATTTTGATTATTTTTGATAAAATTTTTGTCTAAATTTTGATATTTTTCATCAAATTTTGACTTTTTTGATAAAATTTAGACATTTTTGATAACATTTTGTTTTTTTTGGTAAAATTTTGTTTTTTTGAATAAAACTGACATTTTTGGAAAAAATTTGTATTGTTTTTAGTAAATTTTGATTTTGTTTATTTTGATAAAATTTTGATTTTTTTTAATAAAATTTTGGTTTATTTTTTAAATCTTGATTTTTTTGTTTTTTTTTGTAAAAATTTGAAAATTTTTGACAAAATTTTGAGGTTATTGATAAAATTTTGTTTATTGTAATAAAATTTTGATTATTTTTGATAAAATTTCGAAATTTTTTTTTAAATTTTGAAAATTTTGACTTTTTTGCCAACACTTTTTTTTTTGATAAAATTTTGATTATTTTGATAAAATTTTGATTATTTTTGAAAAAAATTTAATTTTTTTTTGATATTTTGATAAAATTTTGATTTTGTCATAAAATTTTCAGTTTTTAGGTAAAATTTTGACAATTTTGATAAAAATTTTGTTTTTTTTTTTGATAAAATTTTAATTTTTTTGATAAAATTTTTAATTTTTCATAAAAAAAAAAATTTAAATTTAGATTTTCAATTTTTTTTCATTTTCTTAATAAAACTTTAATAACCATCACAAATATTAATATTAAAAATCCAACTAAAAAAAAAAATAAATAACGAAATTTTATCATCAACAAATTTTTGGTAACCTCATCGTTTTTATTACATATTAAAAAAAACCACACAGATTTTACAAAAAAAAAAAAAAAATTCCACCGCCGACCAAAAAAACCATAAATCCCTATCGAGAGGATCCAGTGAGCTGTGAAACTTCATTAAATTTATTCGTCGAACACTCAAAAATTACCCAATCAATAAATATATAAACACGATTTTATCTATCTCTCTCTCTCTCTCTTTCTCTCTCTCTCTTTCTCAATGTTATAGTGTTTGTATTTATTTATATATAACGATAGATAAAATCCAGTTGGCGTTGCAATGATTGTGTCAATCGGTCAATGTCCGGATTGTCAAACCGCAATATAGATAGAGAGAGAGAGTGATAGAGAGTGGAAGAGAGAGAGAGAGAGGAATTTAATGGAATTTTGCATTTCTAAATTTTCTATAATCAACTCGACGAAATTGGGGATATTATTTCATTTCCTATGGACATTTTTTTTTTTTTTTGATTGGAAAATCGAGTAAAAATCTAAATTTGTGAGAAAAAAATTTACATAATTTTTTTTTATCATGAAAATTAAAATTTTTTCATGAAAAGTCGAAATAATCAAAATGTATCATGGAAATCAAAATTTTATTTAACAAAATTTGTCAGTTTCTAAAAAAATCAAAAATTTATCACGATAAACGAAAGTTTATTAAAAAAATCATACTTTTAGTGATATCAAAATTTTATCAAAAATTATTAAAAATTTTATCAAATGAAATTAAAATTATATAAAAAATATCAAAAATAGTCAAAATTTTATATAGATAAAACAAATTTATAAAAAAAATCAG
>OY725356.1:11349244-11510993 GCA_963243735.1 Neocrepidodera transversa
AGATGTCCAAAATTTTTAATAAAATTTGATTATTTTTAATTTATATAATAACCTTGACACCTAGACTACCTGCAGAATGCATTTTTATTAGTAACCTACGGGGAAGATGTCCAAAATTTTTAATAAAATTTGATTATTTTTAATTTATATAATAACCTTGACACCTAGACTACCTGCAAAATGCATTTTTATAAGTAACCTACGGGGAAGATGTCCAAAATTTTTAATAAATTTTGAATATTTTTAATTTATATAATAACCTTGACACCTAGACTACCTGCAGAATGCATTTTTATTAGTAACCTACGGGGAAGATGTCCAAATTTTTCAATAAAATTTGATTATTTTTAATTTATATAATAACCTTGACACCTAGACTACCTGCAGAATGCATTTTTATTAGTAACCTACGGGGAAGATGTCCAAATTTTTCAATAAAATTTGATTATTTTTAATTTATATAATAACCTTGACACCTAGACTACCTGCAGAATGCATTTTTATTAGTAACCTACGGGGAAGATGTCCAAATTTTTTAATAAAATTTGATTATTTTTAATTTATATAATAACCTTGACACCTAGACTACCTGCAGAATGCATTTTTATTAGTAACCTACGGGGAAGATGTCCAAAATTTTTAATAAAATTTGATTATTTTTAATTTATATAATAACCTTGACACCTAGACTACCTGCAGAATGCATTTTTATTAGTAACCTACGGGGAAGATGTCCAAAATTTTTAATAAAATTTGATTATTTTTAATTTATATAATAACCTTGACACCTAGACTACCTGCAGAATGCATTTTTATTAGTAACCTACGGGGAAGATGTCCAAATTTTTTAATAAAATTTGATTATTTTTAATTTATATAATAACCTTGACACCTAGACTACCTGCAGAATGCATTTTTATTAGTAACCTACGGGGAAGATGTCCAAATTTTTTAATAAAATTTGATTATTTTTAATTTATATAATAACCTTGACACCTAGACTACCTGCAGAATGCATTTTTATTAGTAACCTACGGGGAAGATGTCCAAAATTTTTAATAAAATTTGATTATTTTTAATTTATATAATAACCTTGACACCTAGACTACCTGCAGAATGCATTTTTATTAGTAACCTACGGGGAAGATGTCCAAAATTTTTAATAAAATTTGATTATTTTTAATTTATATAATAACCTTGACACCTAGACTACCTGCAGAATGCATTTTTATTAGTAACCTACGGGGAAGATGTCCAAAATTTTTAATAAAATTTGATTATTTTTAATTTATATAATAACCTTGACACCTAGACTACCTGCAAAATGCATTTTTATAAGTAACCTACGGGGAAGATGTCCAAATTTTTCAATAAAATTTGATTATTTTTAATTTATATAATAACCTTGACACCTAGACTACCTGCAGAATGCATTTTTATTAGTAACCTACGGGGAAGATGTCCAAATTTTTCAATAAAATTTGATTATTTTTAATTTATATAATAACCTTGACACCTAAACTACCTGCAGAATGCATTTTTATTAGTAACCTACGAGGAAGATGTCCAAATTTTTCAATAAAATTTGATTATTTTTAATTTATATAATAACCTTGACACCTAGACTACCTGCAGAATGCATTTTTATTAGTAACCTACGGGGAAGATGTCCAAAATTTTTAATAAAATTTGATTATTTTTAATTTATATAATAACCTTGACACCTAGACTACCTGAAAAATGCATTTTTATAAGTAACCTACGGGGAAGATGTCCAAAATTTTTAATAAAATTTGATTATTTTTAATTTATATAATAACCTTGACACCTAGACTACCTGCAGAATGCATTTTTATTAGTAACCTACGGGGAAGATGTCCAAAATTTTTAATAAAATTTGATTGTTTTTAATTTATATAATAACCTTGACACCTAGACTACCTGCAGAATGCATTTTTATTAGTAACCTACGGGGAAGATGTCCAAAATTTTTAATAAAATTTCATTATTTTTAATTTATATAATAACCTTGACACCTAGACTACCTGCAGAATGCATTTTTATTAGTAACCTACGGGGAAGATGTCCAAAATTTTTAATAAAATTTGATTGTTTTTAATTTATATAATAACCTTGACACCTAGACTACCTGCAGAATGCATTTTTATTAGTAACCTACGGGGAAGATGTCCAAAATTTTTAATAAAATTTCATTATTTTTAATTTATATAATAACCTTGACACCTAGACTACCTGCAGAATGCATTTTTATTAGTAACCTACGGGGAAGATGTCCAAAATTTTTAATAAAATTTGATTATTTTTAATTTATATAATAACCTTGACACCTAGACTACCTGCAGAATGCATTTTTATTAGTAACCTACGGAGAAGATGTCCAAAATTTTTAATAAAATTTGATTATTTTTAATTTATATAATAACCTTGACACCTAGACTACCTGCAAAATGCATTTTTATAAGTAACCTACGGGGAAGATGTCCAAAATTTTTAATAAAATTTGATTGTTTTTAATTTATATAATAACCTTGACACCTAGACTACCTGCAGAATGCATTTTTATTAGTAACCTACGGGGAAGATGTCCAAAATTTTTAATAAAATTTGATTATTTTTAATTTATATAATAACCTTGACACCTAGACTACCTGCAGAATGCATTTTTATTAGTAACCTACGGGGAAGATGTCCAAAATTTTTAATAAAATTTGATTATTTTTAATTTATATAATAACCTTGACACCTAGACTACCTGCAGAATGCATTTTTATTAGTAACCTACGGGGAAGATGTCCAAAATTTTTAATAAAATTTGATTATTTTTAATTTATATAATAACCTTGACACCTAGACTACCTGCAGAATGCATTTTTATTAGTAACCTACGGGGAAGATGTCGAAAATTTTTAATAAAATTTGATTATTTTTAATTTATATAATAACCTTGACACCTAGACAACCTGCAGAATGCATTTTTATTAGTAACCTACGGGGAAGATGTCCAAAATTTTTAATAAAATTTCATTATTTTTAATTTATATAATAACCTTGACACCTAGACTACCTGCAAAATGCATTTTTATTAGTAACCTACGGGGAAGATGTCCAAAATTTTTAATAAAATTTGATTATTTTTAATTTATATAATAACCTTGACACCTAGACCACCTGCAGGATGTGCTAGAAATTAATTACCATGAAGATGATGTCCACTATCTCTTATCAATAATCCATATAAAGAAATTGTTTATTGGAGAAAATAGCCACGTCCTAATAGCTTAAGACCGTACGTACTACAGGTGTGTTCCTAATATAGCGAAGTGTTTTCCGAATCCCGCGGGAAACCGAGAAAATGGATTGGAAAACTTTCATCCATTGATTTGTATCCGCTTTGAGGCCTCTTTCTAAACTAGGCCCATCGAAGCGCTAAATTCCCTTTTTTTTCGATCCAAAATACAAATAAATTATAAAAAAAAAACAATACAATATTTTAACAAGCTGGAGATGATGTAACCTATGGAGAAGATGTCCAGAATTTTGACTAATATGGATTATTTTTAATTTTTATAGTAATCTAGATACCTGGACTACCCGAATATTATTAAATAACACGTTAGCTATGGAGAAGATGTCCAGAATTTTGACTAATGTGGATTATTTTTAATTTTTATAGTAATCTAGATACCTGGACTACCTAAATATTATTAAATAACACGTTAGCTATGGAGAAGATGTCCAGAATTTTGACTGATATGGATTATATTTAATTTTTATAGTAATCTAGATACCTGGACTACCTAAATATTATTAAATAACACGTTAGCTATGGAGAAGATGTCCAGAATTTTGACTGATATGGATTATATTTAATTTTTATAGTAATCTAGATACCCGGACTACCTAAATATTATTAAAGAACACGTTAGCTATGGAGAAGATGTCCAGAATTTTGACTAATATGGATTATATTTAATTTTTATAGTAATCTAGATACCTGAACTACCTAAATATTATTAAAGAACACGTTAGCCATGGAGAGGATGTCCAGAATTTTGACTAATATGGATTATTTTTAATTTTTATAATAATCTAGATACCTGGACTACCTAAATATTATTAAAGAACACGTTAGCCATGGAGAAGATGTCCAGAATTTTGACTAATATGGATTATTTTTAATTTTTATAATAATCTAGATACCTGGACTACCTAAATATTATTAAATAACACGTTAGCTATGGAGAAGATGTCCAGAATTTTGACTAATATGGATTACATTTAATTTTTATAGTAATCTAGATACCTGGACTACCTAAATATTATTAAAGAACACGTTAGCTATGGAGAAGATGTCCAGAATTTTGACTAATATGGATTATTTTTAATTTTTATTGTAATCTAGATACCTGGACTACCTAAATATTATTAAATAACACGTTAGCTATGGAGAAGATGTCCAGAATTTTGACTAATATGGATTATATTTAATTTTTATAGTAATCTAGATACCCGGACTACCTAAATATTATTAAATAACACGTTAGCTATGGAGAAGATGTCCAGAATTTTGACTAATATGGATTACATTTAATTTTTATAGTAATCTAGATACCCGGACTACCTAATATTATTAAATAACACGTTAGCTATGGAGAAGATGTCCAGAATTTTGACTAATGTGGATTATTTTTAATTTTTATAGTAATCTAGATACCTGGACTACCTAAATATTATTAAATAACACGTTAGCTATGGAGAAGATGTCCAGAATTTTGACTAATATGGATTATATTTAATTTTTATAGTAATCTAGATACCCGGACTACCTAAATATTATTAAATAACACGTTAGCTATGGAGAAGATGTCCAGAATTTTGACTAATATGGATTATATTTAATTTTTATAGTAATCTAGATACCCGGACTACCTAATATTATTAAATAACACGTTAGCTATGGAGAAGATGTCCAGAATTTTGACTAATGTGGATTATTTTTAATTTTTATAGTAATCTAGAAACCTGGACTACCCGAATATTATTAAATAACACGTTAGCTATGGAGAAGATGTCCAGAATTTTGACTAATGTGGATTATTTTTAATTTTTATAGTAATCTAGATACCTGGACTACCCGAATATTATTAAATAACACGTTAGCCATGAAGAAGATGTCCAGAATTTTGACTAATATGGATTATTTTTAATTTTTATAGTAATCTAGATACCTGGACTACCTAAATATTATTAAATAACACGTTAGCTATGGAGAAGATGTCCAGAATTTTGACTAATGTGGATTATTTTTAATTTTTATAGTAATCTAGATACCTGGACTACCCGAATATTATTAAATAACACGTTAGCTATGGAGAAG
This sequence comes from Neocrepidodera transversa, assembly GCA_963243735.1. Classification (NCBI taxonomy): domain Eukaryota; kingdom Metazoa; phylum Arthropoda; class Insecta; order Coleoptera; family Chrysomelidae; genus Neocrepidodera; species Neocrepidodera transversa. The sequence goes on from OY725356.1 coordinate 11,354,643, forward strand.
ATGTCCAGAATTTTGACTAATATGGATTATTTTTAATTTTTACAGTAATCTAGATACCTGGACTTCCCGAATATTATTAAATAACACGTTAGCTATGGAGAAGATGTCCAGAATTTTGACTAATGTGGATTATTTTTAATTTTTATAGTAATCTAGATACCTGGACTACCTAAATATTATTAAATAACACGTTAGCTATGGAGAAGATGTCCAGAATTTTGACTAATATGGATTATATTTAATTTTTATAGTAATCTAGATACCCGGACTACCTAAATATTATTAAATAACACGTTAGCCATGGAGAAGATGTCCAGAATTTTGACTAATATGGATTATTTTTAATTTTTATAGTAATCTAGATACCTGGACTACCCGAATATTATTAAATAACACGTTAGCTATGGAGAAGATGTCCAGAATTTTGACTAATGTGGATTATTTTTAATTTTTATAGTAATCTAGATACCTGGACTACCCGAATATTATTAAATAACACGTTAGCTATGGAGAAGATGTCCAGAATTTTGACTAATGTGGATTATTTTTAATTTTTATAGTAATCTAGATACCTGGACTACCCGAATATTATTAAATAACACGTTAGCTATGGAGAAGATGTCCAGAATTTTGACTAATATGGATTATTTTTAATTTTTATAGTAATCTAGATACCTGGACTACCCGAATATTATTAAATAACACGTTAGCTATGGAGAAGATGTCCAGAATTTTGACTAATATGGATTATTTTTAATTTTTATAGTAATCTAGATACCTGGACTACCCGAATATTATTAAATAACACGTTAGCTATGGAGAAGATGTCCAGAATTTTGACTAATGTGGATTATTTTTAATTTTTATAGTAATCTAGATACCTGGACTACCCGAATATTATTAAATAACACGTTAGCTATGGAGAAGATGTCCAGAATTTTGACTAATGTGGATTATTTTTAATTTTTATAGTAATCTAGATACCTGGACTACCCGAATATTATTAAATAACACGTTAGCCATGAAGAAGATGTCCAGAATTTTGACTAATATGGATTATTTTTAATTTTTATAGTAATCTAGATACCTGGACTACCTAAATATTATTAAATAACACGTTAGCTATGGAGAAGATGTCCAGAATTTTGACTAATGTGGATTATTTTTAATTTTTATAGTAATCTAGATACCTGGACTACCCGAATATTATTAAATAACACGTTAGCTATGGAGAAGATGTCCAGAATTTTGACTAATATGGATTATTTTTAATTTTTACAGTAATCTAGATACCTGGACTTCCCGAATATTATTAAATAACACGTTAGCTATGGAGAAGATGTCCAGAATTTTGACTAATGTGGATTATTTTTAATTTTTATAGTAATCTAGATACCTGGACTACCTAAATATTATTAAATAACACGTTAGCTATGGAGAAGATGTCCAGAATTTTGACTAATATGGATTATATTTAATTTTTATAGTAATCTAGATACCCGGACTACCTAAATATTATTAAATAACACGTTAGCCATGGAGAAGATGTCCAGAATTTTGACTAATATGGATTATTTTTAATTTTTATAGTAATCTAGATACCTGGACTACCCGAATATTATTAAATAACACGTTAGCTATGGAGAAGATGTCCAGAATTTTGACTAATGTGGATTATTTTTAATTTTTATAGTAATCTAGATACCTGGACTACCCGAATATTATTAAATAACACGTTAGCTATGGAGAAGATGTCCAGAATTTTGACTAATGTGGATTATTTTTAATTTTTATAGTAATCTAGATACCTGGACTACCCGAATATTATTAAATAACACGTTAGCTATGGAGAAGATGTCCAGAATTTTGACTAATATGGATTATTTTTAATTTTTATAGTAATCTAGATACCTGGACTACCCGAATATTATTAAATAACACGTTAGCTATGGAGAAGATGTCCAGAATTTTGACTAATATGGATTATTTTTAATTTTTATAGTAATCTAGATACCTGGACTACCCGAATATTATTAAATAACACGTTAGCTATGGAGAAGATGTCCAGAATTTTGACTAATGTGGATTATTTTTAATTTTTATAGTAATCTAGATACCTGGACTACCCGAATATTATTAAATAACACGTTAGCTATGGAGAAGATGTCCAGAATTTTGACTAATGTGGATTATTTTTAATTTTTATAGTAATCTAGATACCTGGACTACCCGAATATTATTAAATAACACGTTAGCTATGGAGAAGATGTCCAGAAATTTGACTAATATGGATTATTTTTAATTTTTATAGTAATCTAGATACCTGGACTACCCGAATATTATTAAATAACACGTTAGCTATGGAGAAGATGTCCAGAATTTTGACTAATATGGATTATTTTTAATTTTTATAGTAATCTAGATACCTGGACTACCTAAATATTATTAAATAACACGTTAGCCATGAAGAAGATGTCCAGAATTTTGACTAATATGGATTATTTTTAATTTTTATAGTAATCTAGATACCTCGACTACCTAAATATTATTAAATAACACGTTAGCTATGGAGAAGATGTCCAGAATTTTGACTGATATGGATTATATTTAATTTTTATAGTAATCTAGATACCCGGACTACCTAAATATTATTAAATAACACGTTAGCCATGAAGAAGATGTCCAGAATTTTGACTAATATGGATTATTTTTAATTTTTATAGTAATCTAGATACCTCGACTACCTAAATATTATTAAATAACACGTTAGCTATGGAGAAGATGTCCAGAATTTTGACTAATATGGATTATTTTTAATTTTTATAGTAATCTAGATACCTGTACTACCTGAATATTATTAAAGAACACGTTAGCTATGGAGAAGATGTCCAGAATTTTGACTAATATGGATTATATTTAATTTTTATAGTAATCTAGATACCTGGACTACCTAAATATTATTAAATAACACGTTAGCCATGGAGAAGATGTCCAGAATTTTGACTAATGTGGATTATTTTTAATTTTTATAGTAATCTAGATACCTGGACTACCTGAATATTATTAAAGAACACGTTAGCTATGGAGAAGATGTCCAGAAATTTGACTAATATGGATTATTTTTAATTTTTATAGTAATCTAGATACCTGGACTACCCGAATATTATTAAATAACACGTTAGCTATGGAGAAGATGTCCAGAATTTTGACTAATATGGATTATTTTTAATTTTTATAGTAATCTAGATACCTGGACTACCTAAATATTATTAAATAACACGTTAGCTATGGAGAAGATGTCCAGAATTTTGACTGATATGGATTATATTTAATTTTTATAGTAATCTAGATACCCGGACTACCTAAATATTATTAAAGAACACGTTAGCTATGGAGAAGATGTCCAGAATTTTGACTAATATGGATTATATTTAATTTTTATAGTAATCTAGATACCTGGACTACCTAAATATTATTAAAGAACACGTTAGCCATGGAGAAGATGTCCAGAATTTTGACTAATATGGATTATTTTTAATTTTTATAATAATCTAGATACCTGGACTACCTAAATATTATTAAAGAACACGTTAGCCATGGAGAAGATGTCCAGAATTTTGACTAATATGGATTATTTTTAATTTTTATAATAATCTAGATACCTGGACTACCTAAATATTATTAAAGAACACGTTAGCTATGGAGAAGATGTCCAGAATTTTGACTAATATGGATTATATTTAATTTTTATAGTAATCTAGATACCTGGACTACCTAAATATTATTAAAGAACACGTTAGATATGGAGAAGATGTCCAGAAATTTGACTAATATGGATTATTTTTAATTTTTATAATAATCTAGATACCTGGACTACCTAAATATTATTAAAGAACACGTTAGCCATGGAGAAGATGTCCAGAATTTTGACTAATATGGATTATTTTTAATTGTTATAGTAATCTAGATACCTGGACTACCTAAATGTTATTAAATAACACGTTAGCCATGGAGAAGATGTCCAGAATTTTGACTAATATGGATTATTTTTAATTTTTATAATAATCTAGATACCTGGACTACCTAAATATTATTAAAGAACACGTTAGCTATGGAGAAGATGTCCAGAATTTTGACTAATATGGATTATTTTTAATTTTTATAATAATCTAGATACCTGGACTACCTAAATATTATTAAAGAACACGTTAGCCATGGAGAATATGTCCAGAATTTTGACTAATATGGATTATATTTAATTTTTATAATAATCTAGATACCTGGACTACCTAAATATTATTAAAGAACACGTTAGCCATGGAGAAGATGTCCAGAATTTTGACTAATGTGGATTATTTTTAATTGTTATAGTAATCTAGATACCTGGACTACCTAAATGTTATTAAATAACACGTTAGCCATGGAGAAGATGTCCAGAATTTTGACTAATATGGATTATTTTTAATTGTTATAGTAATCTAGATACCTGGACTACCTAAATGTTATTAAATAACACGTTAGCCATGGAGAAGATGTCCAGAATTTTGACTAATATGGATTATTTTTAATTGTTATAGTAATCTAGATACCTGGACTACCCGAATATTATTAAATAACACGTTAGCTATGGAGAAGATGTCCAGAATTTTGACTAATGTGGATTATTTTTAATTTTTATAGTAATCTAGATACCTGGACTACCCGAATATTATTAAATAACACGTTAGCTATGGAGAAGATGTCCAGAATTTTGACTAATGTGGATTATTTTTAATTTTTATAGTAATCTAGATACCTGGACTACCCGAATATTATTAAATAACACGTTAGCTATGGAGAAGATGTCCAGAATTTTGACTAATATGGATTATATTTAATTTTTATAGTAATCTAGATACCCGGACTACCTAAATATTATTAAATAACACGTTAGCCATGGAGAAGATGTCCAGAATTTTGACTAATATGGATTATTTTTAATTTTTATAGTAATCTAGATACCTGGACTACCTAAATATTATTAAATAACACGTTAGCTATGGAGAAGATGTCCAGAATTTTGACTAATGTGGATTATTTTTAATTTTTATAGTAATCTAGATACCTGGACTACCTAAATATTATTAAATAACACGTTAGCTATGGAGAAGATGTCCAGAAATTTGACTAATATGGATTATTTTTAATTTTTATAGTAATCTAGATACCTGGACTACCCGAATATTATTAAATAACACGTTAGCTATGGAGAAGATGTCCAGAATTTTGACTAATATGGATTATTTTTAATTTTTATAGTAATCTAGATACCTGGACTACCTAAATATTATTAAATAACACGTTAGCTATGGAGAAGATGTCCAGAATTTTGACTGATATGGATTATATTTAATTTTTATAGTAATCTAGATACCCGGACTACCTAAATATTATTAAATAACACGTTAGCTATGGAGAAGATGTCCAGAAATTTGACTAATATGGATTATATTTAATTTTTATAGTAATCTAGATACCCGGACTACCTAAATATTATTAAATAACACGTTAGCCATGGAGAAGATGTCCAGAATTTTGACTAATATGGATTATTTTTAATTTTTATAGTAATCTAGATACCTGGACTACCTAAATATTATTAAATAACACGTTAGCCATGGAGAAGATGTCCAGAATTTTGACTAATATGGATTATATTTAATTTTTATAGTAATCTAGATACCTGGACTACCTAAATATTATTAAATAACACGTTAGCCATGGAGAAGATGTCCAGAATTTTGACTAATGTGGATTATTTTTAATTTTTATAGTAATCTAGATACCTGGACTACCTGAATATTATTAAAGAACACGTTAGCTATGGAGAAGATGTCCAGAAATTTAACTAATATGGATTATTTTTAATTTTTATAGTAATCTAGATACCTGGACTACCCGAATATTATTAAATAACACGTTAGCTATGGAGAAGATGTCCAGAATTTTGACTGATATGGATTATATTTAATTTTTATAGTAATCTAGATACCCGGACTACCTAAATATTATTAAAGAACACGTTAGCTATGGAGAAGATGTCCAGAATTTTGACTAATATGGATTATATTTAATTTTTATAGTAATCTAGATACCTGGACTACCTAAATATTATTAAAGAACACGTTAGCCATGGAGAAGATGTCCAGAATTTTGACTAATATGGATTATTTTTAATTTTTATAATAATCTAGATACCTGGACTACCTAAATATTATTAAAGAACACGTTAGCCATGGAGAAGATGTCCAGAATTTTGACTAATGTGGATTATTTTTAATTGTTATAGTAATCTAGATACCTGGACTACCTAAATGTTATTAAATAACACGTTAGCCATGGAGAAGATGTCCAGAATTTTGACTAATATGGATTATTTTTAATTTTTATAATAATCTAGATACCTGGACTATCTATATATTATTAAAGAACACGTTAGCCATGGAGAAGATGTCCAGAATTTTGACTAATATGGATTATTTTTAATTGTTATAGTAATCTAGATACCTGGACTACCTAAATGTTATTAAATAACACGTTAGCCATGGAGAAGATGTCCAGAATTTTGACTAATATGGATTATTTTTAATTGTTATAGTAATCTAGATACCTGGACTACCTAAATGTTATTAAATAACACGTTAGCCATGGAGAAGATGTCCAGAATTTTGACTAATATGGATTATTTTTAATTGTTATAGTAATCTAGATACCTGGACTACCTAAATGTTATTAAATAACACGTTAGCCATGGAGAAGATGTCCAGAATTTTGACTAATATGGATTATTTTTAATTTTTATAATAATCTAGATACCTGGACTACCTAAATATTATTAAAGAACACGTTAGCTATGGAGAAGATGTCCAGAATTTTGACTAATATGGATTATTTTTAATTTTTATAATAATCTAGATACCTGGACTACCTAAATATTATTAAAGAACACGTTAGCCATGGAGAATATGTCCAGAATTTTGACTAATATGGATTATATTTAATTTTTATAATAATCTAGATACCTGGACTACCTAAATATTATTAAAGAACACGTTAGCCATGGAGAAGATGTCCAGAATTTTGACTAATGTGGATTATTTTTAATTGTTATAGTAATCTAGATACCTGGACTACCTAAATGTTATTAAATAACACGTTAGCCATGGAGAAGATGTCCAGAATTTTGACTAATATGGATTATTTTTAATTGTTATAGTAATCTAGATACCTGGACTACCTAAATGTTATTAAATAACACGTTAGCCATGGAGAAGATGTCCAGAATTTTGACTAATATGGATTATTTTTAATTTTTATAATAATCTAGATACCTGGACTACCTAAATATTATTAAAGAACACGTTAGCTATGGAGAAGATGTCCAGAATTTTGACTAATATGGATTATTTTTAATTGTTATAGTAATCTAGATACCTGGACTACCTAAATATTATTAAATAACACGTTAGCCATGGAGAAGATGTCCAGAATTTTGACTAATATGGATTATTTTTAATTGTTATAGTAATCTAGATACCTGGACTACCTAAATATTATTAAATAACACGTTAGCTATGGAGAAGATGTCCAGAATTTTGACTAATATGGATTATTTTTAATTTTTATTGTAATCTAGATACCTGGACTACCTAAATATTATTAAAGAACATGTTAGAGCTATGGAGAAGATGTCCAGAATTTTGACTAATTTGGATTATTTTTAATTTTTATAGTAATCTAGATACCTGGACTACCTAAATATTATTAAATAACACGTTAGCTATGGAGAAGATGTCCAGAATTTTGACTAATATGGATTATTTTTAATTTTTATTGTAATCTAGATACCTGGACTACCTAAATATTATTAAAGAACACGTTAGCTATGGAGAAGATGTCCAGAATTTTGACTAATTTGGATTATTTTTAATTGTTATAGTAATCTAGATACCTGGACTACCTAAATATTATTAAATAACACGTTAGCTATGGAGAAGATGTCCAGAATTTTGACTAATATGGATTATTTTTAATTTTTATTGTAATCTAGATACCTGGACTACCTAAATATTATTAAATAACACGTTAGCTATGGAGAAGATGTCCAGAATTTTGACTAATATGGATTATTTTTAATTTTTATAATAATCTAGATACCTGGATTACCTAAATATTATTAAAGAACACGTTAGCTATGGAGAAGATGTCCAGAATTTTGACTAATTTGGATTATTTTTAATTTTTATTGTAATCTAGATACCTGGACTACCTAAATATTATTAAAGAACACGTTAGCTATGGAGAAGATGTCCAGAATTTTGACTAATATGGATTATTTTTAATTTTTATAATAATCTAGATACCTGGACTACCTAAATATTATTAAAGAACACGTTAGCTATGGAGAAGATGTCCAGAATTTTGACTAATATGGATTATTTTTAATTGTTATAGTAATCTAGATACCTGGACTACCTAAATATTATTAAATAACACGTTAGCCATGGAGAAGATGTCCAGAATTTTGACTAATATGGATTATTTTTAATTGTTATAGTAATCTAGATACCTGGACTACCTAAATATTATTAAATAACACGTTAGCTATGGAGAAGATGTCCAGAATTTTGACTAATATGGATTATTTTTAATTTTTATAGTAATCCAGATACCTGGACTATCTAAATATTATTAAAGAACACGTTAGCTATGGAGAAGATGTCCAGAATTTTGACTAATATGGATTATATTTAATTTTTATAGTAATCTAGATACCTGGACCACCTAAATATTATTAAATAACACGTTAGCTATGGAGAAGATGTCCAGAATTTTGACTAATATGGATTATTTTTAATTTTTATAATAATCTAGATACCTAGACTACCTAAATATTATTAAAGAACACGTTAGCTATGGAGAAGATGTCCAGAATTTTGACTAATATGGATTATTTTTAATTTTTATTGTAATCTAGATACCTGGACTACCTAAATATTATTAAAGAACACGTTAGCTATGGAGAAGATGTCCAGAATTTTGACTAATATGGATTATTTTTAATTTTTATAGTAATCCAGATACCTGGACTATCTAAATATTATTAAAGAACACGTTAGCTATGGAGAAGATGTCCAGAATTTTGACTAATATGGATTATATTTAATTTTTATAGTAATCTAGATACCTGGACTACCTAAATATTATTAAATAACACGTTAGCTATGGAGAAGATGTCCAGAATTTTGACTAATATGGATTATTTTTAATTTTTATAATAATCTAGATACCTAGACTACCTAAATATTATTAAATAACACGTTAGCCATGGAGAAGGTGTCCATAATTACGGTTATTTTATTATAAAAAAAAAAATTAATACGTATTTATTTCATATTTAAATATTCCTCCACCTGACGTTTCAGCAGGACATCGAAAGGGTGGACAAGAAGTGAAGGGGTTGGAGGGGTGTTTCGGGAGTGTCTACATCACTCAAAGTACGGACCATTAGGCCTGGACGAGCGATAGCGTCTAATGGCCGGGATCCTTTCTAGGACCGGAGATGAATGGTCCTTGCTATGAAAGGATTCCTCTAAAATCATCAGGAACAGGGATGGAATTTAATAACGATATGCTAATTTTGTTTTAGGGAGTTGGTAATTAGAAGATAGGGGATTTTTTTTTTGAACTTTGGACACCTAGAATACTAGTATTAAATTTTAGCTATGGAGAAGATGTCCATAATAATTGTTTTTTTATTTGATTTTTTATTTATATAATAATTTTTATACCTAGATTACCTGTATAAAATGTTAGCCATGGAGAAGATGTCCATATTTCAATATTTCAATTTTAATTATTTTTGTTTTTTTAGACATCCAAAATTTTTGCTATATTGTAATTATTTTAAATTTTTATAGTAATTTTGACACCTAGATCACCTGTAAGACGTCTACAGAATATTAGCTATGAAGACGACGTCCAAATTTTTTGCTACATTATGATTTTTAATTTTTTAAGTAACTTTGACACCTAGATCACCTGTAAGACGTCTACAGAATATTAGCTATGAAGACGACGTCCAAATTTTTTGCTAAATTATGATTATTTTTAATTTTTTAAGTAACTTTGACACCTAGATCACCTGTAAGCCGTCTACAGAATATTAGCTATGAAGACGACGTCCAAATTTTTTGCTAAATTATGATTATTTTTAATTTTTTAAGTAACTTTGACACCTAGATCACCTGTAAGATGTCTACAGAATATTAGCTATGAAGACGACGTCCAAATTTTTTGTTACATTATGATTATTTTTAATTTTTTAAGTAACTTTGACACCTAGATCACCTGTAAGACGTCCACAGAATGTTAGCTATGAAGACGACGTCCAAATTTTTTGCTATATTATGATTATTTTTAATTTTTTAAGTAACTTTGACACCTAGATCACCTGAAAGACATCTACAGAATATTAGCTATGGAGACGACGTCCAAATTTTTTGCTAAATTATGATTATTTTTAATTTTTTAAGTAACTTTGACACCTAGATCACCTGAAAGACGTCTACAGAATGTTAGCTATGGAGACGACGTCCAAATTTTTTGCTACATTATGATTATTTTTAATTTTTTAAGTAACTTTGACACCTAGATCACCTGAAAGACATCTACAGAATATTAGCTATGGAGACGACGTCCAAATTTTTTGCTAAATTATGATTATTTTTAATTTTTTAAGTAACTTTGACACCTAGATCACCTGAAAGACGTCTACAGAATGTTAGCTATGGAGACGACGTCCAAATTTTTTGTTACATTATGATTATTTTTAATTTTTTAAGTAACTTTGACACCTAGATCACCTGAAAGACGTCTACAGAATGTTAGCTATGGAGACGACGTCCAAATTTTTTGCTAAATTATGATTATTTTTAATTTTTTAAGTAACTTTGACACCTAGATCACCTGAAAGACGTCTACAGAATGTTAGCTATGGAGACGACGTCCAAATTTTTTGCTACATTATGATTATTTTTAATTTTTTAAGTAACTTTGACACCTAGATCACCTGAAAGACGTCTACAGAATGTTAGCTATGGAGACGACGTCCAAATTTTTTGCTAAATTATGATTATTTTTAATTTTTTAAGTAACTTTGACACCTAGATCACCTGAAAGACGTCTACAGAATGTTAGCTATGGAGACGACGTCCAAATTTTTTGCTAAATTATGATTATTTTTAATTTTTTAAGTAACTTTGACACCTAGATCACCTGTAAGATGTCTACAGAATGTCAGCTATGAAGACGACGTCCAAATTTTTTGCTACATTATGATTATTTTTAATTTTTAAAGTAACTTTGACACCTAGATCACCTGTAAGACGTCTACAGAATATTAGCTATGAAGACGACGTCCAAATTTTTATCTATTTTGCCATGGAGAAGTTGCCCACCCATTAAACGTCTGAAGATGATGTAAATTTTAGTTAATTGTTATTATTATTCTTTTCATAACAAATTTGACACCTAGACCACTTGATTAATATGTTACTCACGGAGATGGTGTCCAATAATTTTACAGTTAACGTAATTTAATATATCATTACATGCCACTAAAAATAATGCAATAATCAATCAATAATAAAATAATTTTCAATCTAATGAAATATTTTAAATATCATTTGTTCAAATACCATCGCGCGGAATTTAATTCCGATGCGTAAATATTAAATTATAAATTTTAAAACGAGCTCCGGAATATTTATTTATATTCCTCCTATTATTGTCTAAATTAAATTTTATGTAAATTTTCAATACGTCCATTGATATTTCGTTGTTTAATATTCCATTTTTGGGCCTAATAAATGGATTTTAAATAAATGGGATTTCATTTGTTTGTAACAACAATTAAATAAATCAAGAAAATTTAATATATAATTTTTATATAAATATACAAATTCGTTCCGATATTTTATTATGCATGAAATATTTATTGGGATTCTATTTTTAATAATAAATTTTATACTTACCTGAAATTGCTGTAAATTTCACTAAAAAAAATCATTTTATACATTATTGGCAACCTGGAGAACTCACGTCGAAGAAGTTATCCAAAATTTTGTTATTTATAAGTTTTTTAATATCGTTGGCACCTAGACTAACCCTGAGGATGTAAAACCTATGGAGAAGGTGTCCAAGATTTTAATCAATATATAATTAATTTTAAATTTTATAACAACCTTGGCACCTAGACAACCTGCAGAATGCATTTGAACTAATAACCTACGGGGAAGATATCCAAAATTTTCAATAAAATTTGATTATTTTTAATTTATATAACAAACTTGGTACCTAGACTACCTGCAGAATGCATTTTTATTAGTAACCTACGGGGAAGATGTCCAAAATTTTCAATAAAATTTGATTATTTTTAATTTATATAACAAACTTGGCACCTAGACTACCTGCAGAATGCATTTTTATTAGTAACCTACGGGGAAGATATCCAAAATTTTCAATAAAATTTGATTATTTTTAATTTATTTAACAAACTTGGTACCTAGACTACCTGCAGAATGCATTTTTATTAGTAACCTACGGGGAAGATGTCCAAAATTTTTATTAAAATTTGATTATTTTTAATTTATATAATAACCTTGACACCTAGACTACCTGCAGAATGCATTTTTATTAGTAACCTACGGGGAAGATGTCCAAAATTTTCAATAAAATTTGATTATTTTTAATTTATATAACAAACTTGGCACATGGACTACCTGCAGGATGCATTTGAAATAATAACCTACGGGGAAGATGTCCAAAATTTTTAATAAAATTTGATTATTTTTAATTTATATAATAACCTTGACACCTAGACTACCTGTAGAATGCATTTTTATTAGTAACCTACGGGGAAGATGTCCAAAATTTTTATTAAAATTTGATTATTTTTAATTTATATAATAACCTTGACACCTAGACTACCTGCAGAATGCATTTTTATTAGTAACCTACGGGGAAGATGTCCAAAATTTTTATTAAAATTTGATTATTTTTAATTTATATAATAACCTTGACACCTAGACTACCTGCAGAATGCATTTTTATTGGTAACATACGGGGAAGATGTCCAAAATTTTGAATAAAATTTGATTATTTTTAATTTATATAATAACCTTGACAACTAGACAACCTGCAGAATGCATTTTTATTAGTAACCTACGGGGAAGATGTCCAAAATTTTCAATAAAATTTGATTATTTTTAATTTATATAACAAACTTGGCACCTAGACAACCTGCAGGATGCATTTTTATTAGTAACCTACGGGGAAGATGTCCAAAATTTTCAATAAAATTTGATTATTTTTAATTTATATAACAAACTTGGCACCTAGACAACCTGCAGAATGCATTTTTATTAGTAACCTACGGGGAAGATGTCCAAAATTTTCAATAAAATTTGATTATTTTTAATTTATATAACAAACTTGGCACCTAGACTACCTGCAGAATGCATTTTTATTAGTAACCTACGGGGAAGATGTCCAAAATTTTCAATAAAATTTGATTATTTTTAATTTATATAACAAACTTGGCACCTAGACTACCTGCAGAATGCATTTTTATTAGTAACCTACGGGGAAGATGTCCAAAATTTTGAATAAAATTTGATTATTTTTAATTTATATAATAACCTTGACACCTAGACAACCTGCAGAATGCATTTTTATTAGTAACCTACGGGGAAGATGTCCAAAATTTTCAATAAAATTTGATTATTTTTAATTTATATAACAAACTTGGCACCTAGACTACCTGCAGAATGCATTTTTATTAGTAACCTACGGGGAAGATGTCCAAAATTTTCAATAAAATTTGATTATTTTTAATTTATATAACAAACTTGGCACCTAGACAACCTGCAGGATGCATTTTTATTAGTAACCTACGGGGAAGATGTCCAAAATTTTGAATAAAATTTGATTATTTTTAATTTATATAATAACCTTGACACCTAGACAACCTGCAGAATGCATTTTTATTAGTAACCTACGGGGAATATGTCCAAAATTTTCAATAAAATTTGATTATTTTTAATTTATATAATAACCTTGACACCTAGACAACCTGCAGAATGCATTTTTATTAGTAACCTACGGGGAAGATGTCCAAAATTTTCAATAAAATTTGATTATTTTTAATTTATATAACAAACTTGGCACCTAGACTACCTGCAGAATGCATTTTTATTAGTAACCTACGGGGAAGATGTCCAAAATTTTCAATAAAATTTGATTATTTTTAATTTATATAATAACCTTGACACCTAGACAACCTGCAGAATGCATTTTTATTAGTAACCTACGGGGAATATGTCCAAAATTTTCAATAAAATTTGATTATTTTTAATTTATATAATAACCTTGACACCTAGACAACCTGCAGAATGCATTTTTATTAGTAACCTACGGGGAAGATGTCCAAAATTTTCAATAAAATTTGATTATTTTTAATTTATATAACAAACTTGGCACCTAGACTACCTGCAGAATGCATTTTTATTAGTAACCTACGGGGAAGATGTCCAAAATTTTCAATAAAATTTGATTATTTTTAATTTATATAACAAACTTGGCACCTAGACTACCTGCAGAATGCATTTTTATTAGTAACCTACGGGGAAGATGTCCAAAATTTTCAATAAAATTTGATTATTTTTAATTTATATAACAAACTTGGCACCTAGACAACCTGCAGGATGCATTTTTATTAGTAACCTACGGGGAATATGTCCAAAATTTTCAATAAAATTTGATTATTTTTAATTTATATAATAACCTTGACACCTAGACAACCTGCAGAATGCATTTTTATTAGTAACCTACGGGGAAGATGTCCAAAATTTTCAATAAAATTTGATTATTTTTAATTTATATAACAAACTTGGCACCTAGACTACCTGCAGAATGCATTTTTATTAGTAACCTACGGGGAAGATGTCCAAAATTTTCAATAAAATTTGATTATTTTTAATTTATATAACAAACTTGGCACCTAGACAACCTGCAGGATGCATTTTTATTAGTAACCTACGGGGAAGATGTCCAAAATTTTCAATAAAATTTGATTATTTTTAATTTATATAACAAACTTGGCACCTAGACTACCTGCAGAATGCATTTTTATTAGTAACCTACGGGGAAGATGTCCAAAATTTTCAATAAAATTTGATTATTTTTAATTTCTATAATAACCTTGGCACCTAGACTACCTGCAGAATGCATTTTTATTAGTAACCTACGGGGAAGATGTCCAAAATTTTTATTAAAATTTGATTATTTTTAATTTATATAATAACCTTGACACCTAGACTACCTGCAGAATGCATTTTTATTAGTAACCTACGGGGAAGATGTCCAAAATTTTTATTAAAATTTGATTATTTTTAATTTATATAATAACCTTGACACCTAGACTACCTGCAGAATGCATTTTTATTAGTAACATACGGGGAAGATGTCCAAAATTTTCAATAAAATTTGATTATTTTTAATTTATATAACAAACTTGGCACATAGACTACCTGCAGGATGCATTTGAAATAATAAGCTACGGGGAAGATGTCCAAAATTTTGAATAAAATTTGATTATTTTTAATTTATATAATAACCTTGACAACTAGACAACCTGCAGAATGCATTTTTATTAGTAACCTACGGGGAAGATGTCCAAAATTTTCAATAAAATTTGATTATTTTTAATTTATATAACAAACTTGGCACCTAGACAACCTGCAGGATGCATTTTTATTAGTAACATACGGGGAAGATGTCCAAAATTTTCAATAAAATTTGATTATTTTTAATTTATATAACAAACTTGGCACCTAGACTACCTGCAGGATGCATTTTTATTAGTAACCTACGGGGAAGATGTCCAAAATTTTCAATAAAATTTGATTATTTTTAATTTATATAACAAACTTGGCACCTAGACTACCTGCAGGATGCATTTTTATTAGTAACCTACGGGGAAGATGTCCAAAATTTTCAATAAAATTTGATTATTTTTAATTTATATAACAAACTTGGCACCTAGACAACCTGCAGGATGCATTTTTATTAGTAACATACGGGGAAGATGTCCAAAATTTTCAATAAAATTTGATTATTTTTAATTTATATAACAAACTTGGCACATAGACTACCTGCAGGATGCATTTGAAATAATAAGCTACGGGGAAGATGTCCAAAATTTTGAATAAAATTTGATTATTTTTAATTTATATAATAACCTTGACAACTAGACAACCTGCAGAATGCATTTTTATTAGTAACCTACGGGGAAGATGTCCAAAATTTTCAATAAAATTTGATTATTTTTAATTTATATAACAAACTTGGCACCTAGACTACCTGCAGGATGCATTTTTATTAGTAACCTACGGGGAAGATGTCCAAAATTTTCAATAAAATTTGATTATTTTTAATTTATATAACAAACTTGGCACCTAGACAACCTGCAGAATGCATTTTTATTAGTAACCTACGGGGAAGATGTCCAAAATTTTCAATAAAATTTGATTATTTTTAATTTATATAACAAACTTGGCACCTAGACTACCTGCAGAATGCATTTTTATTAGTAACCTACGGGGAAGATGTCCAAAATTTTCAATAAAATTTGATTATTTTTAATTTATATAACAAACTTGGCACCTAGACTACCTGCAGAATGCATTTTTATTAGTAACCTACGGGGAAGATGTCCAAAATTTTGAATAAAATTTGATTATTTTTAATTTATATAATAACCTTGACACCTAGACAACCTGCAGAATGCATTTTTATTAGTAACCTACGGGGAAGATGTCCAAAATTTTCAATAAAATTTGATTATTTTTAATTTCTATAATAACCTTGGCACCTAGACTACCTGCAGAATGCATTTTTATTAGTAACCTACGGGGAAGATGTCCAAAATTTTTATTAAAATTTGATTATTTTTAATTTATATAATAACCTTGACACCTAGACTACCTGCAGAATGCATTTTTATTAGTAACCTACGGGGAAGATGTCCAAAATTTTCAATAAAATTTGATTATTTTTAATTTATATAACAAACTTGGCACATGGACTACCTGCAGGATGCATTTGAAATAATAACCTACGGGGAAGATGTCCAAAATTTTCAATAAAATTTGATTATTTTTAATTTCTATAATAACCTTGGCACCTAGACTACCTGCAGAATGCATTTTTATTAGTAACCTACGGGGAAGATGTCCAAAATTTTTATTAAAATTTGATTATTTTTAATTTATATAATAACCTTGACACCTAGACTACCTGCAGAATGCATTTTTATTAGTAACCTACGGGGAAGATGTCCAAAATTTTTATTAAAATTTGATTATTTTTAATTTATATAATAACCTTGACACCTAGACTACCTGCAGAATGCATTTTTATTAGTAACATACGGGGAAGATGTCAAAAATTTTCAATAAAATTTGATTATTTTTAATTTCTATAATAACCTTGGCACCTAGACTACCTGCAGAATGCATTTTTATTAGTAACCTACGGGGAAGATGTCCAAAATTTTTATTAAAATTTGATTATTTTTAATTTCTATAATAACCTTGGCACCTAGACTACCTGCAGAATGCATTTTTATTAGTAACCTACGGGGAAGATGTCCAAAATTTTTATTAAAATTTGATTATTTTTAATTTATATAATAACCTTGACACCTAGACTACCTGCAGAATGCATTTTTATTAGTAACCTACGGGGAAGATGTCCAAAATTTTTATTAAAATTTGATAATTTTTAATTTATATAATAACCTTGACACCTAGACTACCTGCAGAATGCATTTTTATTAGTAACCTACGGGGAAGATGTCCAAAATTTTTATTAAAATTTGATTATTTTTAATTTATATAATAACCTTGACACCTAGACTACCTGCAGAATGCATTTTTATTAGTAACCTACGGGGAAGATGTCCAAAATTTTCAATAAAATTTGATTATTTTTAATTTCTATAATAACCTTGGCACCTAGACTACCTGCAGAATGCATTTTTATTAGTAACCTACGGGGAAGATGTCCAAAATTTTTATTAAAATTTGATTATTTTTAATTTATATAATAACCTTGACACCTAGACTACCTGCAGAATGCATTTTTATTAGTAACCTACGGGGAAGATGTCCAAAATTTTTATTAAAATTTGATTATTTTTAATTTATATAATAACCTTGACACCTAGACTACCTGCAGAATGCATTTTTATTAGTAACATACGGGGAAGATGTCAAAAATTTTCAATAAAATTTGATTATTTTTAATTTATATAACAAACTTGGCACATAGACTACCTGCAGGATGCATTTGAAATAATAAGCTACGGGGAAGATGTCCAAAATTTTGAATAAAATTTGATTATTTTTAATTTATATAATAACCTTGACAACTAGACAACCTGCAGAATGCATTTTTATTAGTAACCTACGGGGAAGATGTCCAAAATTTTCAATAAAATTTGATTATTTTTAATTTATATAACAAACTTGGCACCTAGACTACCTGCAGGATGCATTTTTATTAGTAACCTACGGGGAAGATGTCCAAAATTTTCAATAAAATTTGATTATTTTTAATTTATATAACAAACTTGGCACCTAGACAACCTGCAGGATGCATTTTTATTAGTAACCTACGGGGAATATGTCCAAAATTTTCAATAAAATTTGATTATTTTTAATTTATATAACAAACTTGGCACCTAGACAACCTGCAGAATGCATTTTTATTAGTAACCTACGGGGAAGATGTCCAAAATTTTCAATAAAATTTGATTATTTTTAATTTATATAACAAACTTGGCACCTAGACTACCTGCAGAATGCATTTTTATTAGTAACCTACGGGGAAGATGTCCAAAATTTTCAATAAAATTTGATTATTTTTAATTTATATAACAAACTTGGCACCTAGACTACCTGCAGAATGCATTTTTATTAGTAACCTACGGGGAAGATGTCCAAAATTTTGAATAAAATTTGATTATTTTTAATTTATATAATAACCTTGACACCTAGACAACCTGCAGAATGCATTTTTATTAGTAACCTACGGGGAAGATGTCCAAAATTTTCAATAAAATTTGATTATTTTTAATTTATATAACAAACTTGGCACCTAGACTACCTGCAGAATGCATTTTTATTAGTAACCTACGGGGAAGATGTCCAAAATTTTCAATAAAATTTGATTATTTTTAATTTATATAACAAACTTGGCACCTAGACAACCTGCAGGATGCATTTTTATTAGTAACCTACGGGGAATATGTCCAAAATTTTCAATAAAATTTGATTATTTTTAATTTATATAATAACCTTGACACCTAGACAACCTGCAGAATGCATTTTTATTAGTAACCTACGGGGAAGATGTCCAAAATTTTCAATAAAATTTGATTATTTTTAATTTATATAACAAACTTGGCACCTAGACTATCTGCAGAATGCATTTTTATTAGTAACCTACGGGGAAGATGTCCAAAATTTTCAATAAAATTTGATTATTTTTAATTTATATAACAAACTTGGCACCTAGACAACCTGCAGGATGCATTTTTATTAGTAACCTACGGGGAAGATGTCCAAAATTTTCAATAAAATTTGATTATTTTTAATTTATATAACAAACTTGGCACCTAGACTACCTGCAGAATGCATTTTTATTAGTAAC
Source organism: Neocrepidodera transversa (assembly GCA_963243735.1). Classification (NCBI taxonomy): domain Eukaryota; kingdom Metazoa; phylum Arthropoda; class Insecta; order Coleoptera; family Chrysomelidae; genus Neocrepidodera; species Neocrepidodera transversa. The sequence continues at coordinate 11,374,458 of OY725356.1, forward strand.
CTACGGGGAAGATGTCCAAAATTTTCAATAAAATTTGATTATTTTTAATTTCTATAATAACCTTGGCACCTAGACTACCTGCAGAATGCATTTTTATTAGTAACCTACGGGGAAGATGTCCAAAATTTTTATTAAAATTTGATTATTTTTAATTTATATAATAACCTTGACACCTAGACTACCTGCAGAATGCATTTTTATTAGTAACCTACGGGGAAGATGTCCAAAATTTTTATTAAAATTTGATTATTTTTAATTTATATAATAACCTTGACACCTAGACTACCTGCAGAATGCATTTTTATTAGTAACATACGGGGAAGATGTCCAAAATTTTCAATAAAATTTGATTATTTTTAATTTATATAACAAACTTGGCACATAGACTACCTGCAGGATGCATTTGAAATAATAAGCTACGGGGAAGATGTCCAAAATTTTGAATAAAATTTGATTATTTTTAATTTATATAATAACCTTGACAACTAGACAACCTGCAGAATGCATTTTTATTAGTAACCTACGGGGAAGATGTCCAAAATTTTCAATAAAATTTGATTATTTTTAATTTATATAACAAACTTGGCACCTAGACAACCTGCAGGATGCATTTTTATTAGTAACATACGGGGAAGATGTCCAAAATTTTCAATAAAATTTGATTATTTTTAATTTATATAACAAACTTGGCACCTAGACTACCTGCAGGATGCATTTTTATTAGTAACCTACGGGGAAGATGTCCAAAATTTTCAATAAAATTTGATTATTTTTAATTTATATAACAAACTTGGCACCTAGACTACCTGCAGGATGCATTTTTATTAGTAACCTACGGGGAAGATGTCCAAAATTTTCAATAAAATTTGATTATTTTTAATTTATATAACAAACTTGGCACCTAGACAACCTGCAGGATGCATTTTTATTAGTAACATACGGGGAAGATGTCCAAAATTTTCAATAAAATTTGATTATTTTTAATTTATATAACAAACTTGGCACATAGACTACCTGCAGGATGCATTTGAAATAATAAGCTACGGGGAAGATGTCCAAAATTTTGAATAAAATTTGATTATTTTTAATTTATATAATAACCTTGACAACTAGACAACCTGCAGAATGCATTTTTATTAGTAACCTACGGGGAAGATGTCCAAAATTTTCAATAAAATTTGATTATTTTTAATTTATATAACAAACTTGGCACCTAGACTACCTGCAGGATGCATTTTTATTAGTAACCTACGGGGAAGATGTCCAAAATTTTCAATAAAATTTGATTATTTTTAATTTATATAACAAACTTGGCACCTAGACAACCTGCAGAATGCATTTTTATTAGTAACCTACGGGGAAGATGTCCAAAATTTTCAATAAAATTTGATTATTTTTAATTTATATAACAAACTTGGCACCTAGACTACCTGCAGAATGCATTTTTATTAGTAACCTACGGGGAAGATGTCCAAAATTTTCAATAAAATTTGATTATTTTTAATTTATATAACAAACTTGGCACCTAGACTACCTGCAGAATGCATTTTTATTAGTAACCTACGGGGAAGATGTCCAAAATTTTGAATAAAATTTGATTATTTTTAATTTATATAATAACCTTGACACCTAGACAACCTGCAGAATGCATTTTTATTAGTAACCTACGGGGAAGATGTCCAAAATTTTCAATAAAATTTGATTATTTTTAATTTATATAACAAACTTGGCACCTAGACTACCTGCAGAATGCATTTTTATTAGTAACCTACGGGGAAGATGTCCAAAATTTTCAATAAAATTTGATTATTTTTAATTTATATAACAAACTTGGCACCTAGACAACCTGCAGAATGCATTTTTATTAGTAACCTACGGGGAAGATGTCCAAAATTTTTATTAAAATTTGATTATTTTTAATTTATATAATAACCTTGACACCTAGACTACCTGCAGAATGCATTTTTATTAGTAACCTACGGGGAAGATGTCCAAAATTTTCAATAAAATTTGATTATTTTTAATTTATATAACAAACTTGGCACCTAGACAACCTGCAGAATGCATTTTTATTAGTAACCTACGGGGAAGATGTCCAAAATTTTTATTAAAATTTGATTATTTTTAATTTATATAATAACCTTGACACCTAGACTACCTGCAGAATGCATTTTTATTAGTAACCTACGGGGAAGATGTCCAAAATTTTGAATAAAATTTGATTATTTTTAATTTATATAATAACCTTGACACCTAGACTACCTGCAGAATGCATTTTTATTAGTTACCTACGGGGAAGATGTCCAAAATTTTTAATAAAATTTGATTATTTTTAATTTATATAATAACCTTGACACCTAGACTACCTGTAGAATGCATTTTTATTAGTAACCTACGGAGAAGACGCCCAAAATTTTATTCAGAATATGATTATTTTTACTTATTATAACATTACTGATACATAAACCACCTGGAGGATGTAATAAAACATATTTGCTATGAAGATGGTGTCCATAATTTCATTGATCGCTTAATATTTTGATATGTGAAGGAGTATAAAAATTTTTAACTAAATTGTTAATATTTTTAATGTTTATAACAAACTAGGCACCTAGACTACTTGGAATATATAATATAAAATCTTGGCCACGGAGAAGACGTCAAAAATTTTAATTAAAATACGATTATTTTGACTTATTATAACATTATTGGTACCCAAACTACCTGGAGAATGTAATAAAACATGTTAGCTATGAAGAAGACGTCCATAATTTTATATTTTGATATATTTCCGCACCTGGACTACTTGTTAGCCACGGAGAAGATGTCCATAATTTGTTATTTTTTTTTGTTTCAGTGAATCATTTTGTAACTGTATTTTTCTGTTATATTCTTGCTAGTTTATAAAATATGTTAAATCTTACCGTTCGACCAAGGTTGCCACATTATAATCTAGTCAATGTTGCCAAATTTAAAAAAAATCTTAAGAATATAGTAAATGTTACTAATGGAACATTTAAGACTTGATAAATCAAATAATGGTTAAACCATTGTTGCCAGATTGTAAAAAAAATCTTAAATTCAAGGAAATTTAATTAATATTCGGCCAATGTTTAACAATTTCCTTCATTAAAGCTTTTTTTTTTTTTTTTTTTCGATTTGGCCATTGTTGCCACGTTTTTAATAATTTCCTTAATTTAAGACTTGATAAATTGGTTAAGCCATTGTTGCCAGATTGTAAAAAATCTGAAATTCAAGGAAATTTTATTATTTGGCCAATGTTGCCACGTTTTGAATAATTTCCTTAATTTTTTTTTCTAATTATTTGGCCAATGTTGCCACATTTTCAATAATCTCCTTGCGTTTTTTTCTCTAATTATTTGGCCAATGTTGCCACGTTTTTAATAATTTCCTTAATTTAAGTTTTTTTTAAATTATTTGGAGAATGTTGCCACGTTTTCGATAATCTCCTTGGGTTTTTTTTTTTTTTTTTTTTTTTTTTTTTTTTTTTTTTTTTTTTTTTTTTTTTTTTTTTTTTTCTCTAATTATTTGGCCAATGTTGCCACGTTTTTAATTATTTCCTTAATTTAAGATTTTAAGACTTTCAGACTTGATAAATTTAATAATGGTTAAGCCATTGTTGCCAGATTGTAAAAATCTGAAATTCAAGGAAATTTTATTATTTGGCCAATGTTGCCACGTTTTGAATAATTTCCTTAATTTTTTTTCTAATTATGTGGCCAATGTTGCCACGTTTTCAATAATCCCCATTGGTTTTTTTTTTTTTTTTTTTTTCTGTTATTATTTGGCCAATGTTGCCACATTTTCAATAATCTCCTTGCGTTTTTTTTCTCTAATTATTTGGCCAATGTTGCCACGTTTTTAATAATTTCCTTAATTTAAGTTTTTTTTTAATTATTTGGAGAATGTTGCTACGTTTTCAATAATCTCCTTCGGTCTTTTTTTTTTTTTTTTTTTTTTTTTTTTTTTTTTTTTTTTTTTTTTTTTTTCCTATTTGGCCCTTGTTGCCACTTTTCAATAATTTCTTGAAGTAAAATTTTTGTTTCCTAATTATTTGGCCAATGTTGCCACGTTTTCAATAATCTTGTTTTTTTTTTTTTTTTTTTTTTTTTTTTTTTTTTTTTTTTTTTTTTTTTTTTTTTTTTTTCCTATTTGGCCCTTGTTGCCACTTTCAATAATTTCTTGAAGTAAAATTTTTGTTTTCTAATTATTTGGCCAATGTTGCCACGTTTTCAATAATCTCCTTGGTTTTTTTTTTTTTTTTCGGGGATGGGGTATTGGGACAGGGTTTTTTCGATTAAAAACACAGTTTATATAAGTACACAAGATGTAGCATTTAATGCTCACTTTTCAAAAAACACTATACAGAGGACACTGCGTTACCAAATTAATTTAGAGGTATTCTCGTCCCATAATTATTAATAATATACTTTCATTAAAAGCAGAACACAATTATTTAAAAAAAAAAAAGAATTTCCTCTTTTTCTCTCTCTCTCTCTTACTTATTTAACACAGAGGTACGATATTTTAATCAAAAAAAAAAAAATAGAAACGTCAAAAAAATTTATTTTTTTTGTCGTTTTCGATAATCTGTATTGATTTTATTTTTTTACTATTTTTTCGTATACATTGGATAAGGCGATGATTTTTTTTTTTTTTTTTTTGATGGGAATCACTCAATAATCGAACAGCCAACATTCTTGCCGAGGTATATACATTTATTTAGACCACGGGTCGGTCTAAACGGGTATTTAACAGCATTTTTCCAATACCGCCAACTAGTAAAAAAAAAAATTATGCTACTTAAATCTTGACTGTATCGGTTTGTACTATATTAGCGGTATTAAAAAAATACTTGTATTATATGTACAATATAAAATAGTATACAGAGTGTTTAACCCGTTTAGTACCAACACCAAATAACAAAAGATAACGCAAAAAAATATAAACATTGAGGTTAGTTTTTTTAATAAAAAAATAAAAACGCCAAATTATTTCTTATATAAAGGGTTGAATCTAAACTAATTTTAAATACAAAAAAAATTTTTTATACAGGCCTATTGCACCAAATCACCCTGTATATATATATAAGAACCAATTTCGTGTCTTTTTTTTTTTTCAACCGTGCGGCTTTTCGCTATTAGTATCCGATAATAATAATAATAATAATAATCCTACAATAACATCACTAATGGTCGTATACGTTTTGCGTTTAAGCGAAAAGACGTACGATTTTTTTGAAAAAAAATTATTTTTCGAAAAACTCGAATCTTGGCTAGCCTCGTTTCAACAATAACAAGACAAGATTTAAGCGTAATTCGAGATTTTCGTTTCGATTGTGTGGCAAGGATAAAATCACTTAAACATGTAAATAAAGGTACAGGTGGGGGGGTTACAAAGGTACTTCTTGATTTAGTTTCAGTTAATTATGTTCGTTATTAAATTGATACACAGTAAAAATAATTTTTAACGTTATTTTTTACAGTTAATTGTCAAAAATTAGCGTTTTTTTATCGAAAACCGTGAAGAAGGCGTCCAAAAATTTGACTATTTACTATAATCTGGGTATTTAGATGCCAATTTGACACCTAGATCACCTGGAGAACTAATTCTAAACAATTATCCATGAAGATGATGTCCATATTTTTTGTTATTTTTCATAATTTCACACTTGGAGTACAATTTTTCTTGAAAAAACTGAAATTTCTATGAAGAAGGCGTCCAAAATTTGTATTATTTTTGACTATTTACTATAATCAGAGCACTTAGATGCAAATTTGACACCTGGATCACCTGAATAACTAACTTGAAACAATTATCCATGAAGATGATGTCCATATTTTTCGTTATTTTTCATAATTTTATACTTAGAACCCAATTTTTCTTGAAAAAACTGAAAATTCTATGAAGAATGCGTCCAAAATTTGTAATATTTTTGACTATTTACCATCTTCTGAGTCCTTAGATGTAAATTTGGCACCTGGATCACCTGAAGAACTTACTCGAAACAATTATCCATGAAGAAGATGTCCATAATTTTGGTCAAAATACATTTTTTTTGCATCTCTAAACAATTTTTAAACCTAGACCACCTGGAGAACATATCAGAAAGATTAATCTGTGAGGAAGGAGTCCATAATTTTCGCCTAAATATACTTTTTTAGCATTTCTAAACAATTTTTACACCTAGACCACCTGGAGAACGTATCAGAAAGTAAAACCTATGAAGAAGGCGTTCATAATTTTGCTCTAAATTCAATTTTTTAGTATTTCTAATCAATTTTTACACTTAAACCACCTGGAGAACTTATAAGAAAGATTAATCCATGAAGAAGGCGTCCATAGTTTTGCTCTAAATTCAATTTTTTAGCATTTAAAATCAATTTTTACACCTAGATCACCTGGAGAACGTATCAGAAAGTAAAACCCATGAAGAAGGCGTCCATAATTTTGCACTAAATTCAATTTTTTACCATTTATAATCAATTTTTACACCTAGACCAACTGAAGAACGTATCAGAAAGTAAAACCCATGAAGAAGGCGTCCATAATTTTGCACTAAATTCAATTTTTTAGCATTTATAATCAATTTTTACACCTAGACCACCTGGAGAACGTATCACAAAGTAAAATCCATGAAGAAGGCGTCCATAATTTTGCTCTAAATTCAATTTTTTAGCATTTATAATCAATTTTTACACCTAGACCACCTGGAGAACGTATCAGAAAGTAAAACCCATGAAGAAGGCGTCCATAATTTTACACTAAATTCAATTTGTTAGCATTTATAATCAATTTTTACACCTAGACCAACTGGAGAACGTATCAGAAAGTAAAACCCATGAAGAAGGCGTCCATAATTTTGTTCTAAATTGAAATTTTTAGTATTTCTAATCAATTTTTACACTTAAACCACCTGGAGAACTTATCAGAAAGATTAATCCATGAAGAAGGCGTCCATAATTTTGTTCTAAATTTAATGTTTTAGCATTTCTAATCAGTTTTTACACCTAGACCACCTGGAGAACGTACCAGAAAGTAAAACCCATGAAGAAGGCGTCCATAATTTTGCTCTAAATTCAATTTTTTAGCATTTATAATCAATTTTTACACCTAGACCACCTGGAGAACGTATCAAAAAAGTAAAACCCATGAAGAAGGCGTCCATAATTTTTAGTCTTAATATAAACTTTTGGAATTTCTGAACAATTTTTACTCCTAGACCACATGGAGAACGTATCGGAAAGTAAAATCCATGAAGAGGGCGTCCATAATTTTGCTCTAAATTCAATTTTTTAGCATTTCGAAGCAATTTTTACACCTAGACCACCTGGAGAACGTATCAGAAAGTAAAACCCATGAAGAAGGCGTCCATAATTTTACACTAAATTCAATTTGTTAGCATTTATAATCAATTTTTACACCTAGACCAACTGGAGAACGTATCAGAAAGTAAAACCCATGAAGAAGGCGTCCATAATTTTGTTCTAAATTGAAATTTTTAGTATTTCTAATCAATTTTTACACTTAAACCACCTGGAGAACTTATCAGAAAGATTAATCCATGAAGAAGGCGTCCATAATTTTGTTCTAAATTTAATGTTTTAGCATTTCTAATCAGTTTTTACACCTAGACCACCTGGAGAACGTACCAGAAAGTAAAACCCATGAAGAAGGCGTCCATAATTTTGCTCTAAATTCAATTTTTTAGCATTTATAATCAATTTTTACACCTAGACCACCTGGAGAACGTATCAAAAAAGTAAAACCCATGAAGAAGGCGTCCATAATTTTTAGTCTTAATATAAACTTTTGGAATTTCTGAACAATTTTTACACCTAGACCACCTGGAGAACGTATCGGAAAGTAAAACCCATGAAGAGGGCGTCCATAATTTTGCTCTAAATTAAATTTTTTAGCATTTCGAAGCAACTTTTACACCTAGACCACCTGGAGAACGTATCAGAAAGTAAAACCCATGAAGAACGCGTCCATAATTTTTGGTCCAAATATGTTTTAGCATTTCTAATCAATTTTTACACCTATGCCACCTGGAGAACGTATCAGAAAGTAAAAACCATGAAGAAGGCGTCCATAATTTTGCTCTAAATTCAATTTTTTAGCATTTATAATCAATTTTTATACCTAGACCACCTGGAGAACGTATCGGAAAGTAAAACCCATGAAGAAGGCGTCCATAATTTTGCTTTAAATTCAATTTTTTAGCATTTATAATCAATCTTTATACCTAGACCACCTGGAGAACGTTTCAGAACCTAAAACCCATGAAGAAGGCGTCCATAATTTTGCCTAAATTCAATTTTTTAGTATTTCTAAGCAATTTTTACACCTAGAACACCTGGAGAACGTATCAGAAAGTAAAACACATGAAGAAGGCGTCCATAATTTTGTTCTAAATTCAAATTTTTAGCATTTCTAATCAATATTTACACCTAGACCACCTGGAGAACTTATCAGAAAGATTAATCCATGAAGAAGGCGTCCATAATTTTTGGCCTAAAAATAATTTTTTGGAATTTCTAAACAATTTTTACACCTAGACCACCTGGAGAACGTATCAGAAAGTAAAACCCATGAAGAAGGCTTCAATAATTTTGCTCTAAATTCAATTTTTTAGCATTTCCAATCAATTTTTACACCTAGACCACCTGGAGAACGTAACAGAAAGTGAAACCTATGAAGAAGGCGTCCATAATTTTGCTCTAAATTCAATTTTTTAGCATTTCTAATCAATTTTTACACCTAGACCACCTGGAGAACGTATCAGAAAGTAAAACCCATGAAGAAGGCGTCCATAATTTTGCTCTAAATTCAATTTTTTAGCATTTATAATCAATTTTTACACCTAGACCACCTGGAGAACGTATCAGAAGGTAAAACCCATGAAGAAGGCGTCCATAATTTTGCTCTAAATTCAATTTTTTAGCATTTCTAAGCAATTTTTACACCTAGACCACTTGGAGAACGTATCAGAAAGTAAAACCCATGAAGAAGGCGTCCATAATTTTGCTCTAAATTCAATTTTTTTTCATTTCTAATCAATTTTTACACCTAGACCACCTGGAGAACGTATCAGAAAGTAAAACCCATGAAGAAGGCGTCCATAATTTAGCTCTAAATTCAATTTTTTAGCATTTCTAAGAAATTTTTACACCTAGACCACCTGGAGAACGTATCAGAAAGTAAAACCCATGAAGAAGGCGTCCATAATTTTGCTCTAAATTCATTTTTTTAGCATTTCTAAGCAATTTTTACACCTAGACCACTTGGAGAACGTATCAGAAAGTAAAACCCATGAAGAAGGCGTCCATAATTTTGCTCTAAATTCAATTTTTTTTCATTTCTAATCAATTTTTACACCTAGACCACCTGGAGAACGTATCAGAAAGTAAAACCCATGAAGAAGGCGTCCATAATTTTGCTCTACATTCAATTTTTTAGCATTTCTAAGCAATTTTTACACCTAGACCACCTGGAGAACGTATCAAAAAGTAAAACCCATGAAGAATGCGTCCAGAATTTTGCACTAAATTCAATTTTTTAGCATTTATAATCAATTTTTACACCTAGACCAACTGGAGAACGTATCAGAAAGTAAAACCCATGAAGAAGGCGTCCATAATTTTGTTCTAAATTCAAATTTTTAGTATTTCTAATCAATTTTTACACTTAAACCACCTGGAGAACTTATCAGAAAGATTAATCCATGAAGAAGGCGTCCATAATTTACGCCTAAATATAATTTTTTAGCATTTCTAATCAATTTTTACACCTAGAGCACCTGGAGAACGTATCAGAAAGTAAAACCCATGAAGAAGGCGTCCATAATTTTGTTCTAAATTCAATTTTTTAGCATTTCTAATCAATTTTTACACCTAGACCACCTGGAGAACGTATCAGAAAGTAAAACCCATGAAGAAGGCGTCCATAATTTTGCTCTAAATTCAATTTTTTAGCATTTATAATCAATTTTTACACCTAGACAACCTAGAGAACTTATCAGAAAATAAAACCCATGAAGAAGGCGTCCATAATTTTGCTCTAAATTCAATTTTTTAGCATTTATAATCAATTTTTACACCTAGACAACCTAGAGAACTTATCAGAAAATAAAACCCATGAAGAAGGCGTCCATAATTTTGCTCTAAATTCAATTTTTTAGCATTTATAATCAATTTTTACACCTAGACCACCTGGAGAATGTATCAGAAAGTTAAACCCATGAAGAAGGCTTCAATAATTTTGCTCAAAATTCAATTTTTTAGCATTTCTAATCAATTTTTACACCTAGACCACCTGGAGAACGTATCAGAAAGTAAAACCCATGAAGAAGGCGTCCATAATTTTGCTCTAAATTCAATTTTTTAGCATTTCTAATCAATTTTTACACCTAGACCACCTGGAGAACGTATCAAAAAGTAAAACCCATGAAGAATGCGTCCAGAATTTTGCACTAAATTCAATTTTTTAGCATTTATAATCAATTTTTACACCTAGACCAACTGGAGAACGTATCAGAAAGTAAAACCCATGAAGAAGGCGTCCATAATTTTGCTCTAAATTCAATTTTTTAGCATTTATAATCAATTTTTACACCTAGACCACCTGGAGAACGTATCAAAAAGTAAAACCCATGAAGAATGCGTCCAGAATTTTGCACTAAATTCAATTTTTTAGCATTTATAATCAATTTTTACACCTAGACCAACTGGAGAACGTATCAGAAAGTAAAACCCATGAAGAAGGCGTCCATAATTTTGTTCTAAATTCAAATTTTTAGTATTTCTAATCAATTTTTACACTTAAACCACCTGGAGAACTTATCAGAAAGATTAATCCATGAAGAAGGCGTCACTAATTTTGTTCTAAATTTAATGTTTTAGCATTTCTAATCAGTTTTTACACCTAGACCACCTGGAGAACGTACCAGAAAGTAAAACCCATGAAGAAAGCGTCCATAATTTTGCTCTAAATTCAATTTTTTAGCATTTATAATGAATTTTTACATCTAGACCACCTGGAGAACGTATCAAAAAAGTAAAACCCATGAAGAAGGCGTCCATAATTTTGCTCTAAATTCAATTTTTTAGCATTTCTAATCAATTTTTACATCTAGACCACCTGGTGAACGTATCAAAAAAGTAAAACCCATGAAGAAGGCGTCCATAATTTTTAGTCTTGATATAAACTTTTGGAATCTCTGAACAATTTTTACACCTAGACCACCTGGAGAACGTATCGGAAAGTAAAACCCATGAAGAGGGCGTCCATAATTTTGCTCTAAATTCAATTTTTTAGCATTTCTAATCAATTTTTACACCTAGACCACCTGGAGAACGTATCAGAAAGTAAAACCCATGAAGAAGGCGTCCATAATTTTGCTCTAAATTCAATTTTTTAGCATTTCTAAGCAATTTTTACACCTAGACCACCTGGAAGATCGTATCAGAAAGTTAAACCCATGATGAAGGCGTCCATAATTTTGCTCTAAATTCAATTTTTTAACATTTATAATCAATTTTTACACCTAGACCACCTGGAGAACGTATCACAAAGTAAAACCCATGAAGAAGGCGTCCATAATTTTTAGTCTTAATATAAACTATTGGAATTTCTGAACAATTTTTACACCTAGACCACCTGGAGAACGTATCTGAAAGTAAAACCCATGAAGAGGGCGTCCATAATTTTGCTCTAAATTCAATTTTTTAGCATTTCTAATCAATTTTTACACCTAGACCACCTGGAGAACGTATCAGAAAGTAAAACCCATGAAGATGGCGTCCATAATTTTGCTCCAAGCAATTTTTACACCTAGACCACCTGGGGGATATTATTATATAAAATGCCTATGAAGACGGTGTCCAAAAATTTTTTTACTGTGATTCAATTTAATAACATTAACATTTTGAACTATACCCTGTATAATAATTAATCACCATTAAAATAAAAAAAATATTTTTAAAAGTTTTTATTACTAAAAACCCAAACAAAATCAAGAATATCTCACAATTTTTTTTCACTAGGATAAGTACTAAAATGTGTTATATGTATATATACAGAAAGTCCCATTAATTTTACAAAATTTACCACCTACCAAATTCGAACTTTATATACAGTATGATTTTTTTTATTTAAAAAACAGTTATGTAAAAACATTCAAGTATACTTCGTATTTGCGTATCACATTTTTTAATCAAAAGTTCGAAATTTTACAATCGTAGATCTTTAACCACATCGGGACATCCTGTATAAGAATTATTATCAGCCAAATACCACCTGAGTTAACATTGCGACATTCTGTATACTTGTGTATTTGATATAGTTCCTAGGTTAGCTTTTTTTGCATCTAGGTAATTTTTTTACGTATATCGTATATAGTATATGAATAGTCAAATTCGAAAAAAAAAACAATTTGAGGTTATAAAATTTATATAACCGATTTTCATTTTTTTCCGAAATTGACCTTACAAAAAGGGAGAAAAGTCTTCGAGGTTTTTTTTTTTTTTAGCAAAAAAAAATTCACAACAAATATAACAACTATTATACAACAGCACAACCTTTGTTATTTTTTTGTACATGTCGTACTTGTTTTTGTATACATTTAATTATGATAGATCCACCAACTATTTATTTAAGACTTACAAGTCTTTAAATATTTTTTAAGACTTACAAGTTAAAGTATTAAAATATTTTTTTTAAAACTAAAATCCAACCAGAAATAATAATTTACTTGCAATATTTTAATAAAATAATTTAAAAGCAAATTACATTTAGGACTTGTTATTTAGGACTGATTATTTAAAACTTGATTAAGTCTTTAAATATATTTATCAAATTAAAATCCCATCAGAAATAATAATTTACTTGCAATATTTTAATAAAATAATTTAAAAGCAAATTACATTTAGGACTTATTATTTAGGACTGACATATAAGTCTTTAAATAATTTTCTCAAACGAAAATTCGACTTCAAATAATAATTTTAAAAGCAAACAAAATTTAGGACTTATATAAGTCTTTTATATAGACTAAAGTGTATAATATAAAGGACTTAAACAATGTAATTTAAGACTTAAATATACTAATAAGTCCTTTTATAATTTAGGACTTTAGTAGCAATAAGTATTTAAATACAAGTCCTATTTAGTACTTAATTTTCATCTAAAATAAGTCCTACTTAGATATAAACTCATTTATATAAAACTTTATGTGATAAGTCTTTATATGATTTTAGGACTTAAGTCTTAAATACAGTTAAGTGAATCTTTTGGGTTTTGAGTCTGTTTTACAATACATACGGCCAAATCTGTGAGATTAAGGAAATATATGGGGATGGGGGGGGGTAAAGGGGGGTAAAGGGCTGGAGGGTGAGGTGAATGTAGGAAAGTTGGCTGATCGGGGATTGTAGGACGAGGGGGTGTTTTTTTTTTAGGTAACACATCGAGGAACCTAAAAGCTACGAGACCACATGACTTTACACGTTTTTATTTTTTAATGTTGCGGTTGTTTGTCCATTGTTTATTTTTTTACTTGAAATATGTATTATATATGTATACAGGGTGAGTACCGCTTCCGGGGTACCTCACTATTTTTTTTATTTTTATTCACCACTATTTACAACAGTACAGCACGAGATTTTTCTTTTAATTAATTGTCTTAATACTTTTTGTACAAGTTTCTTCCCGTCCGATTAATTTTTTTTTTTAATTTTTAACAAACACTGGGGGCACTACATTTACACTTTGTACAAAGAATAATCACATTTAAGAGTTGCATATTTCTATGTCCATTGTCGTTGTGACACTAAGCGGAGAACCTGCAACAAAACAAAAAAATAATTAGAAAAAAAAACAATAAAAATAAAAAAAAAGTTTTATATTCAATTGCTACAAATCTAAATTACAATTTTAAACACCTGGAGTCATTGATCTTCTGAAGATGATGTCGTCGGCTACGGAGAAGACGTCCAAAATTTCATCATTAAGCATTTTTTTGACAAATAAGTCACCTGGAGAATGTAAAAAACTACGTTACCCATGAAGAAGGTGTCCAAAATTTCATCATTAGACATTTTTATAGTAACCCTGACAAATAGGACACCTGGAGAATGTAATAAACTACATTACCCATGAAGAAGGTGTCCAAAATTTCATCATTAGACATTTCTACAGTAACCCTGACAAATAGGACACCTGGAGAATGTAATATACTACGTTACCCATGAAGAAGGTGTCCAAAATTTCATCATTAGACATTTTTATAGTAACCCTGACAAATACAACACCTGGAGAATGTAATAAACTACGTTACCCATGAAGAAGGTGTCCAAAATTTCATCATTAGACATTTTTATAGTAACCCTGACAAATAGGACACCTGGAGAATGTAATATACTACGTTACCCATGAAGAAGGTGTCCAAAATTTCATCATTAGACATTTTTATAGTAACCCTGATAAATCGGACACCTGGAGAATGTAATAAACTACGTTATCCATGAAGAAGGTGTCCAAAATTTCATCATTAGACATTTTTATAGTAACCCTGACAAATAGGACACCTGGAGAATGTAATAAACTACGTTATCCATGAAGAAGGTGTCCAAAATTTCATCATTAGACATTTTTATAGTAACCCTGATAAATAGGACACCTGGAGAATGTAATAAACTACGTTACCCATGAAGAAGGTGTCTAAAATTTCATCATTAGACATTTTTATAGTAACCCTGATAAATAGGACACCTGGAGAATGTAATATACTACGTTACCCATGAAGAAGGTGTCCAAAATTTCATCATTAGACATTTTTATAGTAACCCTGACAAATACAACACCTGGAGAATGTAATAAACTACGTTACCCATGAAGAAGGTGTCCAAAATTTCATCATTAGACATTTTTATAGTAACCCTGATAAATAGGACACCTGGAGAATGTAATATACTACGTTACCCATGAAGAAGGTGTCCAAAATTTCATCATTAGACATTTTTATAGTAACCCTGACAAATACAACACCTGGAGAATGTAATAAACTACGTTACCCATGAAGAAGGTGTCCAAAATTTCATCATTAGACATTTTTATAGTAACCCTGACAAATAGGACACCTGGAGAATGTAATATACTACGTTACCCATGAAGAAGGTGTCCAAAATTTCATCATTAGACATTTTTATAGTAACCCTGATAAATCGGACACCTGGAGAATGTAATAAACTACGTTATCCATGAAGAAGGTGTCCAAAATTTCATCATTAGACATTTTTATAGTAACCCTGACAAATAGGACACCTGGAGAATGTAATAAACTACGTTATCCATGAAGAAGGTGTCCAAAATTTCATCATTAGACATTTTTATAGTAACCCTGATAAATAGGACACCTGGAGAATGTAATAAACTACGTTACCCATGAAGAAGGTGTCTAAAATTTCATCATTAGACATTTTTATAGTAACCCTGATAAATAGGACACCTGGAGAATGTAATAAACTACGTTACCCATGAAGAAGGTGTCCAAAATTTCATCATTAGACATTTTTATAGTAACCCTGATAAATAGGACACCTGGAGAATGTAATAAACTACGTTACCCATGAAGAAGGTGTCTAAAATTTCATCATTAGACATTTTTATAGTAACCCTGACAAATAGGACACCTGGAGAATGTAATAAACTACGTTATCCATGAAGAAGGTGTCCAAAATTTCATCATTAGACATTTTTATAGTAACCCTGACAAATACAACACCTGGAGAATGTAATAAACTATGTTACCCATGAAGAAGGTGTCCAAAATTTCATCATTAGACATTTTTATAGTAACCCTGACAAATAGGACACCTGGAGAATGTAATAAACTACGTTACCCATGAAGAAGGTGTCCAAAATTTCATCATTAGACATTTTTATAGTAACCCTGACAAATAGGACACCTGGAGAATGTAATATACTACGTTACCCATGAAGAAGGTGTCCAAAATTTCATCATTAAACATTTTTAAAGTAACCCTGACAAATAGGACACCTGGAGAATGTAATATACTACGTTACCCATGAAGGAGGTGTCCAAAATTTCATCATTAAACATTTTTATAGTAACCCTGACAAATAGGACACCTGGAGAATGTAATAAACTACGTTACCCATGAAGAAGGTGTCCAAAATTTCATCATTAAACATTTTTATAGTAACCCTGACAAATAGGACACCTGGAGAATGTAATAAACTACGTTACCCATGAAGAAGGTGTCCAAAATTTCATCATTAAACATTTTTATAGTAACCCTGACAAATAGGACACCTGGAGAATGTAATAAACTACGAGACCCATGAAGAAGGTGTCCAAAATTTCATCATTAGACATTTTTATAGTAACCCTGACAAATAGGACACCTGGAGAATGTAATAAACTACGAGACCCATGAAGAAGGTGTCCAAAATTTCATCATTAAACATTTTTATAGTAACCCTGACAAATAGGACACCTGGAGAATGTAATAAACTACGTTACCCATGAAGAAGGTGTCCAAAATTTCATCATTAAACATTTTTATAGTAACCCTGACAAATAGGACACCTGGAGAATGTAATAAACTACGAGACCCATGAAGAAGGTGTCCAAAATTTCATCATTAGACATTTTTATAGTAACCCTGACAAATAGGACACCTGGAGAATGTAATAAACTACGAGACCCATGAAGAAGGTGTCTAAAATTTCATCATTAGACATTTTTATAGTAACCCTGACAAATAGGACACCTGGAGGATGTAATAAACTACGTTACCCATGAAGAAGGTGTCCAAAATTTCATCATTAGACATTTTCATAGTAACCCTGACAAATAGGACACCTGGAGAATGTAATAAACTACGTTACCCATGAAGAAGGTGTCCAAAATTTCATCATTAAACATTTTTATAGTAACCCTGACAAATAGGACACCTGGAGAATGTAATAAACTACGAGACCCATGAAGAAGGTGTCCAAAATTTCATCATTAAACATTTTTATAGTAACCCTGACAAATAGGACACCTGGAGAATGTAATAAACTACGAGACCCATGAAGAAGGTGTCCAAAATTTCATCATTAGACATTTCTACAGTAACCCTGACAAATAGGACACCTGGAGAATGTAATAAACTACGTTACCCATGAAGAAGGTGTCCAAAATTTCATCATTAGACATTTTTATAGTTACCCTGACAAATAGGACACCTGAAGAATGTAATAAACTACGTTACCCATGAAGAAGGTGTCCAAAATTTCATCATTAGACATTTTTATAGTTACCCTGACAAATAGGACACCTGGAGAATGTAATAAACGACGTTACCCATGAAGAAGGTGTCCAAAATTTCATCATTAGACATTTTTATAGTAACCCTGACAAATATTACACCTGGAGAATGTAATAAACTACGTTATCCATGAAGAAGGTGTCTAAAATTTCATCATTAGACATTTTTATAGTAACCCTGACAAATAGGACACCTGGAGGATGTAATAAACTACGTTACCCATGAAGAAGGTGTCCAAAATTTCATCATTAGACATTTTCATAGTAACCCTGACAAATAGGACACCTGGAGAATGTAATAAACTACGTTACCCATGAAGAAGGTGTCCAAAATATCATCATTAAACATTTTTATAGTAACCCTGACAAATAGGACACCTGGAGAATGTAATAAACTACGAGACCCATGAAGAAGGTGTCCAAAATTTCATCATTAAACATTTTTATAGTAACCCTGACAAATAGGACACCTGGAGAATGTAATAAACTACGAGACCCATGAAGAAGGTGTCCAAAATATCATCATTAAACATTTTTATAGTAACCCTGACAAATAGGACACCTGGAGAATGTAATAAACTACGTTACCCATGAAGAAGGTGTCTAAAATTTCATCATTAGACATTTTTATAGTAACCCTGACAAATAGGACACCTGGAGGATGTAATAAACTACGTTACCCATGAAGAAGGTGTCCAAAATTTCATCATTAGACATTTTCATAGTAACCCTGACAAATAGGACACCTGGAGAATGTAATAAACTACGTTACCCATGAAGAAGGTGTCCAAAATATCATCATTAAACATTTTTATAGTAACCCTGACAAATAGGACACCTGGAGAATGTAATAAACTACGAGACCCATGAAGAAGGTGTCCAAAATTTCATCATTAAACATTTTTATAGTAACCCTGACAAATAGGACACCTGGAGAATGTAATAAACTACGTTACCCATGAAGAAGGTGTCTAAAATTTCATCATTAGACATTTTTATAGTAACCCTGACAAATAGGACACCTGGAGGATGTAATAAACTACGTTACCCATGAAGAAGGTGTCCAAAATATCATCATTAAACATTTTTATAGTAACCCTGACAAATAGGACACCTGGAGAATGTAATAAACTACGAGACCCATGAAGAAGGTGTCCAAAATTTCATCATTAAACATTTTTATAGTAACCCTGACAAATAGGACACCTGGAGAATGTAATAAACTACGTTACCCATGAAGAAGGTGTCTAAAATTTCATCATTAGACATTTTTATAGTAACCCTGACAAATAGGACACCTGGAGGATGTAATAAACTACGTTACCCATGAAGAAGGTGTCCAAAATATCATCATTAAACATTTTTATAGTAACCCTGACAAATAGGACACCTGGAGAATGTAATAAACTACGAGACCCATGAAGAAGGTGTCCAAAATTTCATCATTAAACATTTTTATAGTAACCCTGACAAATAGGACACCTGGAGAATGTAATAAACTACGTTACCCATGAAGAAGGTGTCTAAAATTTCATCATTAGACATTTTTATAGTAACCCTGACAAATAGGACACCTGGAGGATGTAATAAACTACGTTACCCATGAAGAAGGTGTCCAAAATATCATCATTAAACATTTTTATAGTAACCCTGACAAATAGGACACCTGGAGAATGTAATAAACTACGAGACCCATGAAGAAGGTGTCCAAAATTTCATCATTAAACATTTTTATAGTAACCCTGACAAATAGGACACCTGGAGAATGTAATAAACTACGTTACCCATGAAGAAGGTGTCTAAAATTTCATCATTAGACATTTTTATAGTAACCCTGACAAATAGGACACCTGGAGGATGTAATAAACTACGTTACCCATGAAGAAGGTGTCCAAAATATCATCATTAAACATTTTTATAGTAACCCTGACAAATAGGACACCTGGAGAATGTAATAAACTACGAGACCCATGAAGAAGGTGTCCAAAATTTCATCATTAAACATTTTTATAGTAACCCTGACAAATAGGACACCTGGAGAATGTAATAAACTACGTTACCCATGAAGAAGGTGTCCAAAATTTCATCATTAGACATTTTTATAGTTACCCTGACAAATAGGACACCTGGAGAATGTAATAAACGACGTTACCCATGAAGAAGGTGTCCAAAATTTCATCATTAGACATTTTTATAGTAACCCTGACAAATATTACACCTGGAGAATGTAATAAACTACGTTATCCATGAAGAAGGTGTCTAAAATTTCATCATTAGACATTTTTATAGTAACCCTGACAAATAGGACACCTGGAGAATGTAATAAACTACGTTACCCATGAAGAAGGTGTCCAAAATTTCATCATTAGACATTTTTATAGTAACCCTGACAAATAAGACACCTGGAGAATGTAATAAACTACGTTACCCATGAAGAAGGTGTCCAAAATTTCATCATTAGACATTTCTACAGTAACCCTGACAAATAGGACACCTGGAGAATGTAATAAACTACGAGACCCATGAAGAAGGTGTCCAAAATTTCATCATTAAACATTTTTATAGTAACCCTGACAAATAGGACACCTGGAGAATGTAATAAACTACGAGACCCATGAAGAAGGTGTCCAAAATTTCATCATTAGACATTTCTACAGTAACCCTGACAAATAGGACACCTGGAGAATGTAATAAACTACGTTACCCATGAAGAAGGTGTCCAAAATTTCATCATTAGACATTTTTATAGTTACCCTGACAAATAGGACACCTGGAGAATGTAATAAACGACGTTACCCATGAAGAAGGTGTCCAAAATTTCATCATTAGACATTTTTATAGTAACCCTGACAAATATTACACCTGGAGAATGTAATAAACTACGTTATCCATGAAGAAGGTGTCTAAAATTTCATCATTAGACATTTTTATAGTAACCCTGACAAATAGGACACCTGGAGGATGTAATAAACTACGTTACCCATGAAGAAGGTGTCCAAAATTTCATCATTAGACATTTTCATAGTAACCCTGACAAATAGGACACCTGGAGAATGTAATAAACTACGTTACCCATGAAGAAGGTGTCCAAAATATCATCATTAGACATTTTTATAGTAACCCTGACAAATAGGACACCTGGAGAATGTAATAAACTGCGTTACCCATGAAGAAGGTGTCCAAAATTTCATCATTAGACATTTTTATAGTAACCCTGACAAATAAGACACCTGGAGAATGTAATAAACTACGTTACCCATGAAGAAGGTGTCCAAAATTTCATCATTAGACATTTTTATAGTAACCCTGACAAATAGGACACCTGGAGAATGTAATATACTACGTTACCCATGAAGAAGGTGTCCAAAATTTCATCATTAGACATTTTTATAGTAACCCTGACAAATACAACACCTGGAGAATGTAATAAACTACGTTACCCATGAAGAAGGTGTCCAAAATTTCATCATTAGACATTTTTATAGTAACCCTGACAAATAGGACACCTGGAGAATGTAATATACTACGTTACCCATGAAGAAGGTGTCCAAAATTTCATCATTAGACATTTTTATAGTAACCCTGATAAATCGGACACCTGGAGAATGTAATAAACTACGTTATCCATGAAGAAGGTGTCCAAAATTTCATCATTAGACATTTTTATAGTAACCCTGACAAATAGGACACCTGGAGAATGTAATAAACTACGTTATCCATGAAGAAGGTGTCCAAAATTTCATCATTAGACATTTTTATAGTAACCCTGATAAATAGGACACCTGGAGAATGTAATAAACTACGTTACCCATGAAGAAGGTGTCTAAAATTTCATCATTAGACATTTTTATAGTAACCCTGATAAATAGGACACCTGGAGAATGTAATAAACTACGTTACCCATGAAGAAGGTGTCCAAAATTTCATCATTAGACATTTTTATAGTAACCCTGATAAATAGGACACCTGGAGAATGTAATAAACTACGTTACCCATGAAGAAGGTGTCTAAAATTTCATCATTAGACATTTTTATAGTAACCCTGACAAATAGGACACCTGGAGAATGTAATAAACTACGTTATCCATGAAGAAGGTGTCCAAAATTTCATCATTAGACATTTTTATAGTAACCCTGACAAATAGGACACCTGGAGAATGTAATAAACTACGTTATCCATGAAGAAGGTATCCAAAATTTCATCATTAGACATTTTTATAGTAACCCTGACAAATACAACACCTGGAGAATGTAATAAACTATGTTACCCATGAAGAAGGTGTCCAAAATTTCATCATTAGACATTTTTATAGTAACCCTGACAAATAGGACACCTGGAGAATGTAATAAACTACGTTACCCATGAAGAAGGTGTCCAAAATTTCATCATTAGACATTTTTATAGTAACCCTGACAAATAGGACACCTGGAGAATGTAATAAACTACGTTACCCATGAAGAAGGTGTCCAAAATTTCATCATTAAACATTTTTAAAGTAACCCTGACAAATAGGACACCTGGAGAATGTAATATACTACGTTACCCATGAAGGAGGTGTCCAAAATTTCATCATTAAACATTTTTATAGTAACCCTGACAAATAGGACACCTGGAGAATGTAATAAACTACGTTACCCATGAAGAAGGTGTCCAAAATTTCATCATTAAACATTTTTATAGTAACCCTGACAAATAGGACACCTGGAGAATGTAATAAACTACGTTACCCATGAAGAAGGTGTCCAAAATTTCATCATTAAACATTTTTATAGTAACCCTGACAAATAGGACACCTGGAGAATGTAATAAACTACGTTACCCATGAAGAAGGTGTCCAAAATTTCATCATTAGACATTTTTATAGTAACCCTGACAAATAGGACACCTGGAGAATGTAATAAACTACGTTACCCATGAAGAAGGTGTCCAAAATTTCATCATTAAACATTTTTAAAGTAACCCTGACAAATAGGACACCTGGAGAATGTAATATACTACGTTACCCATGAAGGAGGTGTCCAAAATTTCATCATTAAACATTTTTATAGTAACCCTGACAAATAGGACACCTGGAGAATGTAATAAACTACGTTACCCATGAAGAAGGTGTCCAAAATTTCATCATTAAACATTTTTATAGTAACCCTGACAAATAGGACACCTGGAGAATGTAATAAACTACGTTACCCATGAAGAAGGTGTCCAAAATTTCATCATTAAACATTTTTATAGTAACCCTGACAAATAGGACACCTGGAGAATGTAATAAACTACGAGACCCATGAAGAAGGTGTCCAAAATTTCATCATTAGACATTTTTATAGTAACCCTGACAAATAGGACACCTGGAGAATGTAATAAACTACGAGACCCATGAAGAAGGTGTCCAAAATTTCATCATTAAACATTTTTATAGTAACCCTGACAAATAGGACACCTGGAGAATGTAATAAACTACGTTACCCATGAAGAAGGTGTCCAAAATTTCATCATTAAACATTTTTATAGTAACCCTGACAAATAGGACACCTGGAGAATGTAATAAACTACGAGACCCATGAAGAAGGTGTCCAAAATTTCATCATTAGACATTTTTATAGTAACCCTGACAAATAGGACACCTGGAGAATGTAATAAACTACGAGACCCATGAAGAAGGTGTCTAAAATTTCATCATTAGACATTTTTATAGTAACCCTGACAAATAGGACACCTGGAGGATGTAATAAACTACGTTACCCATGAAGAAGGTGTCCAAAATTTCATCATTAGACATTTTCATAGTAACCCTGACAAATAGGACACCTGGAGAATGTAATAAACTACGTTACCCATGAAGAAGGTGTCCAAAATTTCATCATTAAACATTTTTATAGTAACCCTGACAAATAGGACACCTGGAGAATGTAATAAACTACGAGACCCATGAAGAAGGTGTCCAAAATTTCATCATTAAACATTTTTATAGTAACCCTGACAAATAGGACACCTGGAGAATGTAATAAACTACGAGACCCATGAAGAAGGTGTCCAAAATTTCATCATTAGACATTTCTACAGTAACCCTGACAAATAGGACACCTGGAGAATGTAATAAACTACGTTACCCATGAAGAAGGTGTCCAAAATTTCATCATTAGACATTTTTATAGTTACCCTGACAAATAGGACACCTGAAGAATGTAATAAACTACGTTACCCATGAAGAAGGTGTCCAAAATTTCATCATTAGACATTTTTATAGTTACCCTGACAAATAGGACACCTGGAGAATGTAATAAACGACGTTACCCATGAAGAAGGTGTCCAAAATTTCATCATTAGACATTTTTATAGTAACCCTGACAAATATTACACCTGGAGAATGTAATAAACTACGTTATCCATGAAGAAGGTGTCTAAAATTTCATCATTAGACATTTTTATAGTAACCCTGACAAATAGGACACCTGGAGAATGTAATAAACTACGTTACCCATGAAGAAGGTGTCCAAAATTTCATCATTAAACATTTTTATAGTAACCCTGACAAATAGGACACCTGGAGAATGTAATAAACTACGAGACCCATGAAGAAGGTGTCCAAAATTTCATCATTAGACATTTCTACAGTAACCCTGACAAATAGGACACCTGGAGAATGTAATAAACTACGTTACCCATGAAGAAGGTGTCCAAAATTTCATCATTAGACATTTTTATAGTTACCCTGACAAATAGGACACCTGAAGAATGTAATAAACTACGTTACCCATGAAGAAGGTGTCCAAAATTTCATCATTAGACATTTTTATAGTTACCCTGACAAATAGGACACCTGGAGAATGTAATAAACGACGTTACCCATGAAGAAGGTGTCCAAAATTTCATCATTAGACATTTTTATAGTAACCCTGACAAATATTACACCTGGAGAATGTAATAAACTACGTTATCCATGAAGAAGGTGTCTAAAATTTCATCATTAGACATTTTTATAGTAACCCTGACAAATAGGACACCTGGAGGATGTAATAAACTACGTTACCCATGAAGAAGGTGTCCAAAATATCATCATTAAACATTTTTATAGTAACCCTGACAAATAGGACACCTGGAGAATGTAATAAACTACGAGACCCATGAAGAAGGTGTCCAAAATTTCATCATTAAACATTTTTATAGTAACCCTGACAAATAGGACACCTGGAGGATGTAATAAACTACGTTACCCATGAAGAAGGTGTCCAAAATATCATCATTAAACATTTTTATAGTAACCCTGACAAATAGGACACCTGGAGAATGTAATAAACTACGAGACCCATGAAGAAGGTGTCCAAAATTTCATCATTAAACATTTTTATAGTAACCCTGACAAATAGGACACCTGGAGAATGTAATAAACTACGAGACCCATGAAGAAGGTGTCCAAAATTTCATCATTAAACATTTTTATAGTAACCCTGACAAATAGGACACCTGGAGGATGTAATAAACTACGTTACCCATGAAGAAGGTGTCCAAAATATCATCATTAAACATTTTTATAGTAACCCTGACAAATAGGACACCTGGAGAATGTAATAAACTACGAGACCCATGAAGAAGGTGTCCAAAATTTCATCATTAAACATTTTTATAGTAACCCTGACAAATAGGACACCTGGAGAATGTAATAAACTACGAGACCCATGAAGAAGGTGTCCAAAATTTCATCATTAAACATTTTTATAGTAACCCTGACAAATAGGACACCTGGAGAATGTAATAAACTACGTTACCCATGAAGAAGGTGTCCAAAATTTCATCATTAGACATTTTTATAGTTACCCTGACAAATAGGACACCTGGAGAATGTAATAAACGACGTTACCCATGAAGAAGGTGTCCAAAATTTCATCATTAGACATTTTTATAGTAACCCTGACAAATATTACACCTGGAGAATGTAATAAACTACGTTACCCATGAAGAAGGTGTCCAAAATTTCATCATTAGACATTTTTATAGTAACCCTGACAAATATTACACCTGGAGAATGTAATAAACTACGTTACCCATGAAGAAGGTGTCTAAAATTTCATCATTAGACATTTTTATAGTAACCCTGACAAATAGGACACCTGGAGGATGTAATAAACTACGTTACCCATGAAGAAGGTGTCCAAAATTTCATCATTAGACATTTTCATAGTAACCCTGACAAATAGGACACCTGGAGAATGTAATAAACTACGTTACCCATGAAGAAGGTGTCCAAAATATCATCATTAAACATTTTTATAGTAACCCTGACAAATAGGACACCTGGAGAATGTAATAAACTACGAGACCCATGAAGAAGGTGTCCAAAATTTCATCATTAAACATTTTTATAGTAACCCTGACAAATATTACACCTGGAGAATGTAATAAACTACGTTACCCATGAAGAAGGTGTCCAAAATATCATCATTAAACATTTTTATAGTAACCCTGACAAATAGGACACCTGGAGAATGTAATAAACGACGTTACCCATGAAGAAGGTGTCCAAAATTTCATCATTAGACATTTTTATAGTAACCCTGACAAATATTACACCTGGAGAATGTAATAAACTACGTTACCCATGAAGAAGGTGTCTAAAATTTCATCATTAGACATTTTTATAGTAACCCTGACAAATAGGACACCTGGAGGATGTAATAAACTACGTTACCCATGAAGAAGGTGTCCAAAATTTCATCATTAGACATTTTCATAGTAACCCTGACAAATAGGACACCTGGAGAATGTAATAAACTACGTTACCCATGAAGAAGGTGTCCAAAATATCATCATTAAACATTTTTATAGTAACCCTGACAAATAGGACACCTGGAGAATGTAATAAACTACGAGACCCATGAAGAAGGTGTCCAAAATTTCATCATTAAACATTTTTATAGTAACCCTGACAAATAGGACACCTGGAGAATGTAATAAACTACGAGACCCATGAAGAAGGTGTCCAAAATATCATCATTAAACATTTTTATAGTAACCCTGACAAATAGGACACCTGGAGAATGTAATAAACTACGTTACCCATGAAGAAGGTGTCTAAAATTTCATCATTAGACATTTTTATAGTAACCCTGACAAATAGGACACCTGGAGGATGTAATAAACTACGTTACCCATGAAGAAGGTGTCCAAAATTTCATCATTAGACATTTTCATAGTAACCCTGACAAATAGGACACCTGGAGAATGTAATAAACTACGTTACCCATGAAGAAGGTGTCCAAAATATCATCATTAAACATTTTTATAGTAACCCTGACAAATAGGACACCTGGAGAATGTAATAAACTACGAGACCCATGAAGAAGGTGTCCAAAATTTCATCATTAAACATTTTTATAGTAACCCTGACAAATAGGACACCTGGAGAATGTAATAAACTACGAGACCCATGAAGAAGGTGTCCAAAATTTCATCATTAGACATTTCTACAGTAACCCTGACAAATAGGACACCTGGAGAATGTAATAAACTACGAGACCCATGAAGAAGGTGTCCAAAATTTCATCATTAAACATTTTTATAGTAACCCTGACAAATAGGACACCTGGAGAATGTAATAAACTACGAGACCCATGAAGAAGGTGTCCAAAATTTCATCATTAGACATTTCTACAGTAACCCTGACAAATAGGACACCTGGAGAATGTAATAAACTACGTTACCCATGAAGAAGGTGTCCAAAATTTCATCATTAGACATTTTTATAGTTACCCTGACAAATAGGACACCTGGAGAATGTAATAAACGACGTTACCCATGAAGAAGGTGTCCAAAATTTCATCATTAGACATTTTTATAGTAACCCTGACAAATATTACACCTGGAGAATGTAATAAACTACGTTATCCATGAAGAAGGTGTCTAAAATTTCATCATTAGACATTTTTATAGTAACCCTGACAAATAGGACACCTGGAGGATGTAATAAACTACGTTACCCATGAAGAAGGTGTCCAAAATTTCATCATTAGACATTTTCATAGTAACCCTGACAAATAGGACACCTGGAGAATGTAATAAACTACGTTACCCATGAAGAAGGTGTCCAAAATATCATCATTAGACATTTTTATAGTAACCCTGACAAATAGGACACCTGGAGAATGTAATAAACTGCGTTACCCATGAAGAAGGTGTCCAAAATTTCATCATTAGACATTTTTATAGTAACCCTGACAAATAAGACACCTGGAGAATGTAATAAACTACGTTACCCATGAAGAAGGTGTCCAAAATTTCATCATTAGACATTTTTATAGTAACCCTGACAAATAGGACACCTGGAGAATGTAATAAACTACGTTACCCATGAAGAAGGTGTCCAAAATATCATCATTAGACATTTTTATAGTAACCCTGACAAATAGGACACCTGGAGAATGTAATAAACTGCGTTACCCATGAAGAAGGTGTCCAAAATTTCATCATTAAACATTTTTATAGTAACCCTGACAAATATTACACCTGGAGAATGTAATAAACTACGTTACCCATGAAGAAGGTGTCTAAAATTTCATCATTAGACATTTTTATAGTAACCCTGACAAATAGGACACCTGGAGAATGTAATAAACTACGTTACCCATGAAGAAGGTGTCCAAAATATCATCATTAGACATTTTTATAGTAACCCTGACAAATAGGACACCTGGAGAATGTAATAAACTGCGTTACCCATGAAGAAGGTGTCCAAAATTTCATCATTAGACATTTTTATAGTAACCCTGACAAATAAGACACCTGGAGAATGTAATAAACTACGTTACCCATGAAGAAGGTGTCCAAAATTTCATCATTAGACATTTTTATAGTAACCCTGACAAATAAGACACCTGGAGAATGTAATAAACTACGTTACCCATGAAGAAGGTGTCCAAAATTTCATCATTAGACATTTTTATAGTAACCCTGACAAATAAGACACCTGGAGAATGTAATAAACTACGTTACCCATGAAGAAGGTGTCCAAAATTTCATCATTAGACATTTTTATAGTAACCCTGACAAATAGGACACCTGGAGAATGTAATAAACTACGTTACCCATGAAGAAGGTGTCCAAAATATCATCATTAAACATTTTTATAGTAACCCTGACAAATAGGACACCTGGAGAATGTAATAAACTACGTTACCCATGAAGAAGGTGTCCAAAATTTCATCATTAGACATTTTTATAGTAACCCTGACAAATACAACACCTGGAGAACGTAATAAACTACGTTACCCATGAAGAAGGTGTCCAAAATATCATCATTAGACATTTTTATAGTAATCCTGACAAATATTACACCTGGAGAACGTAATAAACTACGTTACCCATGAAGAAGGTGTCCAAAATATCATCATTAGACATTTTTGAAGTAATCCTGACAAATATTACACCTGGAGAACGTAATAAACTACGTTACCCATGAAGAAGGTGTCCAAAATATCATCATTAGACATTTTTATAGTAATCCTGACAAATACAACACCTGGAGAATGTAATAAACTATGTTACCCATGAAGAAGGTGTCCAAGATTTAACACTACTATCTAAAATCGCTTTAATTAGATATTAATATATCGTTCTAGGCATCTACATCATCTGGAGGATATCATAGAAAATATCATCCAAGAAGAAGTCGTCCACAACTCTAATTTCAATAATTTAAGAATTTTTATTACCTCTTCATGTCCTCTACGAAGAAGATATCCAAAATTGTTATTCTTAGCAATCTTGATATTTAGATCACCTGGAGGACGTGGCCCCTCGAAGAAGGTGTCCATACTTTAACTAATTTCTTGACCATTTGAAACTATAATAAATAATTGACACCTAGACCACCTACTTAAAATCAACCTATGAAGAAGTTGTCCAAAGAATTTTTTTTCTTAAATTCCAGTGTATTTTTAATTCATTCCTTTATTTAATTCCAACAAAACAAAAAAGAGTTTACAATCATGATTCTTATTCTAAAATACAATATTATTGAATTAATTTTAAATACAACAAATACAAAACTGAACATTATACAATCAAAATAAAAAAATAATCCTGGCATTAAAAAACAAAACGTAACTTTAAATTTAACAAGTAAAAAAAAATAAATAAAAGTACGAGGTAACGTGGGGGTAACCCTCTTACCTCACAGATGGTGTCCATAGTACTCTGGATAGTGCGCGTATTGATTATGGAAAGCAGGATCACCCGGCGGTCGATGCATCATTTGTTGCCCATCCATCATGTAACCCATCGTACCATCTGGGCTGTACGCCCCACTTGGACCAGCGTGCGGTGAAAATACTACAAAAAAAAAGAAATAAAGATTAAAAACAAATTAGCATAAAATTTTGTTGCAATATTGATACTTGGAACACCTGAAGATTGTAATAAAATGTATAACCCATGAAGATGGTGTCCATTATTTTAGTCAAAATATGATTATTTTAAATATATTTATCATCCTGTATACCTAGACAAGCTGGAAAATTTAATATAAAACGAACCCATGGAGAAGGGGTCCATAAGTTGAGCAAAAATGAGATTATTTTAACTATATTTACCATTCTAGATACCTAGATCACCTGGAAAAATGTTATAAAACATAAACCCATGGAGAAGACGTACATCATCTGACTAAAAAACGATGAATTTAACTTTATTTACCATTCTAGATACCTAGATCACCTTAAATAATGTTATAAAACATAAACCCATGGAGAAGACGTCCATCATTTGACTAAAAAACGATGAATTTAACTTTATTTACCATTCTAGATACCTAGATCACCTTAAAATATGTTATAAAACATAAACCCATGGAGAAGACGTCCATCATTTGACTTAAAAACGATGAATTTAACTATATTTACCATTCTGGATACCTAGATCACCTTGAAAAATGATATAAAACATAAACCCATGGAGAAGACGTCCATCATTTGACTAAAAAACGATGAATTTAACTTTATTTACCATTCTAGATACCTAGATCACCTTGAAAAATGTTATAAAACATAAACCCATGGAGAAGACGTCCATCATTTGAATAAAAAACGATGAATTTAACTATATTTACCATTCTAGATACCTAGATCACCTTGAAAACTGTTATAAAACATAAACCCATGGAGAAGACGTCCATCATTTGACTAAAAAACGACGAATTTAATTATATTTACCATTCTAGATACCTAGATCATCTTAAAAAATGTTATAAAACATAAACCCATGAAGAAGACGTCCATCATTTGACTAAAAAACGATGATTTTAACTATATTTACCATTCTAGATACCTAGATCACCTTGAAAAATGTTATAAAACAGAAACCCATGGAGAAGACGTCCATCATTTGACTAAAAAACGATGAATTTAACTTTATTTACCATTCTATATACCTAGATCACCTTGAAAAATGTTATAAAACAGAAACCCATGGAGAAGACGTCCATCATTAAATGACTTAAAAACGATGAATTTAACTTTATTTACCATTCTAGATACCTAGATCACCTTGAAAAATGTTATAAAACATAAACCCATGGAGAAGACGTCCATCATTTGACTAAAAAACGACGAATTTAACTATATTTACCATTCTAGATACCTAGATCATCTTAAAAAATTTTATAAAACATAAACCCATGAAGAAGACGTCCATCATTTGACTAAAATACGATGAATTTAACTTTATTTACCATTCTAGATACCTAGATCACCTTAAATAATGTTATAAAACAGAAACCCATGGAGAAGACGTCCATCATTTGACTTAAAAACGATGAATTTAACTTTATTTACCATTCTAGATACCTAGATCACCTTGAAAAATGTTATAAAACATAAACCCATGGAGAAGACGTCCATCATTTGAATAAAAAACGATGATTTCAACTATATTTACCATTTTAGATACCTAGATCACCTTAAAAATGTTATAAAACATAAACCCATGGAGAAGACGTCCATCATTTGACTAAAAAACGATGAATTTAACTTTATTTACCATTCTAGATACCTAGATCACCTTGAAAAATGATATAAAACATAAACCCATGGAGAAGACGTCCATCATTTGACTAAAAAACGACGAATTTAACTACATTTACCATTCTAGATACCTAGATCAGCTTGAAAAATGTTATAAAACATAAACCCATGAAGAAGACGTCCATCATTTGACTAAAAAACGATGAATTTAACTATATTTACCATTCTAGATACCTAGATCACCTTGAAAAATGATATAAAACATAAACCCATGGAGAAGACGTCCATTATTTGACTAAAAAACGGTGAATTTAACTATATTTACCATTCTAGATACCTAGATCACCTTGAAAAATGATATAAAACATAAACCCATGGAGAAGACGTCCATCATTTGACTAAAAAACGACGAATTTAATTATATTTACCATTCTAGATACCTAGATCATCTTAAAAAATGTTATAAAACATAAACCCATGAAGAAGACGTCCATCATTTGACTAAAAAACGATGAATTTAACTATATTTACCATTCTAGATACCTAGATCATCTTAAAAAATTTTTATAAAACATAAACCCATGAAGAAGACGTCCATCATTTCACTAAAAAACGATGAATTTAACTATATTTACCATTCTAGATACCTAGATCAACTTAAATAATGTTATAAAACATAAACCCATGGAGAAGACGTCCATCATTTGACTAAAAAACGATGAATTTAACTATATTTTCCATTCTAGATACCTAGATCACCTTGAATAATGTTATAAAACATAAACCCATGGAGAAGACGTCCATCATTTGACTAAAAAATGATGAATTTAACTATATTTACCATTCTAGATACCTAGATCACCTTGAAAAATGTTATAAAATATAAACCCATGGAGAAGACGTCCATCATTTGACTAAAAAATGATGAATTTAACTATATTTACCATTCTAGATACCTAGATCACCTTGAAAAATGTTATAAAACATAAACCCATGGAGAAGACGTCCATCATTTGACTAAAAAACGATGAATTTAACTATATTTTCCATTCTAGATACCTAGATCACCTTGAATAATGTTATAAAACATAAACCCATGGAGAAGACGTCCATCATTTGACTAAAAAATGATGAATTTAACTATATTTACCATTCTAGATACCTAGATCACCTTGAAAAATGTTATAAAATATAAACCCATGGAGAAGACGTCCATCATTTGACTAAAAAATGATGAATTTAACTATATTTACCATTCTAGATACCTAGATCACCTTGAAAAATGTTATAAAACATAAACCCATGGAGACGCTATCCAATTCTTTTTAATAAATTAAAAAATACCATTTGAGCAAAACAGACTCTGTTTATACCACCGAGACAAAAAGAAAAAAAAAAGGAAAATAACATCGGGACTCCCCTAAGATCCGTGGAGCTGTCACTCGAAGGCTCGATTGTGCGGCCCGCTTGATGGATCGGTCCGCGAGGGTCAATGGCTGCCGCCATTTTTCTTCTTCTGTCTCTGGCAGCCCCGAACCGCCGAAATCGATATATGGAGCAAGAGAAAAGAACACTCTAGCCAGCATCCAACATTCGACAGCCATTAATAATCTTGGCTTTCATTTCAGACTGGAAAAAGAACGTATTTCTGGATCGGATCCAGCAAGTTTTTTCTACTTTTAAATAACGGTATTAAAGAAACACCTGGTGGATGTAATATAACGTTTTAGCTATGGAGAAGGTATCCAAGATTTGTATTATTTTTAAGTATCTAGATTACTTGAAAGAGGTAATTAACAATTTTACTCCCGGAGAAGGTGTCCACAATTTTAGTTACATTTAAGTACCTAGACCACCTGGAGGAGGTAATTTAACTATTTTACTGTCGGAGAAGGTGTCCACAATTTTAATTATATTTAGGTACCTAGACCACCTGGAGGAGGTAAATAACAATTTTACTCTCGGAGAAGGTGTCCACGATTTTAGTTATATTTAGGTATCTAGACCACCTGGAGGAGGTAAATAACAAATTTACTCTCGGAGAAGGTGTCCACGATTTTAGATATCTAGACTACCTTTAGGAGGTAAATAACAATTTTACTCTCGGAGAAGGTGTCCACGATTTTAGATATCTAGACTACCTGGAGGAGGTAAATAACAATTTTACTCTCGGAGAAGGTGTCCACGATTTTAGGTATCTAGACTACCTGGAGGAGGTAAATAACGATTTTACTCTAGGAGAAGGTGCCCAAGATTTGAGTCATTTTTAGGTACTTTGACCACCTGGAGGAGGTAATTTAACTATTTTACTGTCGGAGAAGGTGTCCACAATTTTAGCTATATTTAGGTACCTAGACCACCTGGAGGAGGTAAATAACGATTTTACTCTAGGAGAAGGTGCCCAAGATTTGAGTTATTTTTAGGTACCTAGACCACCTGGAGGAGGTAATTTAACTATTTTACTGTCGGAGAAGGTGTCCACAATTTTAATTATATTTAGGTACCTAGACCACCTGGAGGAGGTAAATAACGATTTTACTCTAGGAGAAGGTGTCCAAGATTATAGTTATATTTAGGTACCTAGACCACCTGGAGGAGGTAAATAACGATTTTACTGTAGGAGAAGGTGTCCAAGATTATAGTTATATTTAGGTACCTAGACCACCTGGAGGAGGTAAATAACGATTTTACTCTAGGAGAAGGTGTCCAAGATTATAGTTATATTTAGGTACCTAGACCACCTGGAGGAGGTAAATAACGATTTTACTCTAGGAGAAGGTGTCCAAGATTATAGTTATATTTAGGTACCTAGACCACCTGGAGGAGGTAAATAACGATTTTACTGTAGGAGAAGGTGTCCAAGATTTTAGTTATATTTAGGTACCTAGACCACCTGGAGGAGGTAAATAACGATTTTACTCTAGGAGAAGGTGCCCAAGATTTCAGTTATATTTAGATATCTAGACAACCTGGAGGAGGTAAATAACGATTTTACTCTAGGAGAAGGTGCCCAATATTTCTGATAATAATGTGTAAGTAAAATGACAATAAGTTGACGTATGAACTGTCAATTAACAAATGACATATATCATTTTGGACTGACATACGTCATTCGTATAAATTTTAATCCCGAGATAAATAAAATAATTGTTGAAATATTTTCCGACATTGACAGTTGATAAATGACAGTTAAAAAAATATACAACAAAAATTTAAGTGTATAAAAATTTAATTTAAAAAAAAAATAATTACCTTTCACGACGTCTGCAATATCTGAAAATATATCTCAAATTATTTCAAATATTACTCGATAACAAATTAATGAAAATTGATAAGAACCAATGAAAATTAATTAAAAATTTATTAAATTCAATCCGAGAATACGGATCTGTATATATATAGCACCAACAATACGCCCAAACAAAATAAAACGAAAAAAAAATTAAACTAAAACAGAAAAGAAAAAGAGATATCAACAGAACAAGACTTTCCACTTACAAGTTCATATATATCGGAGCCCGTGGCTGATATTAGCCGCTCAGCCGGACTTGGGCTAGGCTCGATATCTTTATAAAAATGTCCGCGACAGCGTTAGGCTTTAATGGAAATCATTATAAAAAATTTCTGATAACGAAAACTATATAGATACATCTCCAAGTACTGTTGGGTGGTAACTATTAAAAAAAAAAAAAAAAAAAAAAAAAAAAAAAAAAAAAAAAAAAAAAAAAAAAAAAAAAAAATCAACTGTCACTTATCAATTGTCATTCAACTTTCTAATTCACCCCGTATATAAATCGCACAAATCTTACCTGCTCGATTCGATTGGTCGATCATGGGTTGTACGATCCTCCGCCGCGCGTTGATGAACCTGAAACAAAAACGAATCGTAAGCGAATCACTCGACCGACAACTGTCAGCGTTCGTCAATTGTTAGCGACGCCTAATGCGTCGCGACGCCGGAAGCGATTGGAAACGTTCCGACGAATTGATTGGTTTATATTGCACCGGCGAAATCACCTGGGGGATGTCACGATAACGTATAATCGATGGAGATGACGTCCAAAATTTCAAGGAATATAAGATTTTTAATTTGTTATTGATTATGTTTAATATTTTATTAACCGTGAGACCTAGATCTCATTATAAAATAAAAACCCATGAAGATGATGTCCAAAATTTTAATTTTTATTACAAGTATTCAGCTATTTTTGAAACGTACTTACAATATTTAAATTTTTTTATCATTTACTACATTTAAATCACCTGGGGGATGTCATATTAACGTATAATCGATGGAGATGATGTCCAAAATTTTAAGAAATATAATATTTTTAATTTGTTATTGATTATGTTTAATATTTTATTAACCGTGAGACCTAGATCACATTATATAATAAATACCCATGAAGATGATGTCCAAAATTTTCATTTTTACTATAAGTATGCACCTATTTTTGAAACAGACTTACAATATTTAAAATTTTTTATCATTTACTACATTTAAATCACCTGGGGGATGTATAATAAATATTGCTCCATGGAGATGATGTCCATAATTTTAACTGTATCATGAAAATTTAGACTTGGACTACAAGCTAAGCTCATTAAAATATGGTAACTATGAAGAAGGTGTCCATAATTATTAGTAAAATCTAAATTTGACCTTGGATAGTACGAATTTTATTAAAATTAAAAATAAAATCATTATAATTTTAAGTTTATTATAATTTGTGCTACCTAGATCACCTGGAGATATATTATGAAATTTGAACCATGAAGATGATGTCCACAATTTTAATTAAATCATGGTTATTTGCACTTGGGCTATAAGTTAGCCGATTATAAAATGTTACCTATGAAGAAGGTGTCCAGAATTATTAATATGTGATACCTAGGTCACCTGGAGGATATGATATAAAACTTGAGCCATGGAGAAGACGTCCACAATTTCAACTAAATCTTATCAATAATATTATAAAAAGTACAGATCTTGTATTGGTTATTAATTTTTATCATTTTTTTGGACCTAGATCACCTAGTGGAATTTTAATCTATGAAGATGATGTCCATAATTTTAACTAAAATTTATCAATAACATTGTAAAAAGTAAATATCTTGTATTGACTATTAATTTTTTATCATTTTTTGGACCTAGATCACCTGGGGGAATATTGATCTATGAAGACGACGTCCACAATTTCAACTAAAACTTATCAATAATATTGTAAATAGTAAATATCTTGTATTGACTATTAATTTTTTATCATTTTTTGGACCTAGATCACCTAGAGGAATATTGACCTATGAAGACGACGTCCACAATTTCAACTAAAACTTATCAATAACATTGTAAATAGTAAATATCTTGTATTGACTATTAATTTTTTATCATTTTTTGGACCTAGATCACCTAGAGGAATATTGACCTATGAAGACGACGTCCACAATTTCAACTAAAACTTATCAATAACATTGTAAATAGTAAATATCTTGTATTGACTATTAATTTTTTATCATTTTTTGGACCTAGATCACCCAGAGGAATATTGACCTATGAAGACGACGTCCACAATTTCAACTAAAACTTATCAATAACATTGTAAATAGTAAATATCTTGTATTGACTATTAATTTTTTATCATTTTTTGGACCTAGATCACCTGGGGGAATATTGATCTATGAAGACGACGTCCACAATTTCAACTAAAACTTATCAATAATATTGTAAATAGTAAATATCTTGTATTGACTATTAATTTTTTATCATTTTTTGGACCTAGATCACCTAGAGGAATATTGACCTATGAAGACGACGTCCACAATTTCAACTAAAACTTATCAATAACATTGTAAATAGTAAATATCTTGTATTGACTATTAATTTTTTATCATTTTTTGGACCTAGATCACCTAGAGGAATATTGACCTATGAAGACGACGTCCACAATTTCAACTAAAACTTATCAATAACATTGTAAATAGTAAATATCTTGTATTGACTATTAATTTTTTATCATTTTTTGGACCTAGATCACCTGGGGGAATATTGATCTATGAAGACGACGTCCACAATTTCAACTAAAACTTATCAATAACATTGTAAATAGTAAATATCTTGTATTGACTATTAATTTTTTATCAATTTTTGGACCTAGATCACCTAGAGGAATATTGAACTATGAAGACGACGTCCACAATTTTAACTAAAACTTATCAATAACATTGTAAATAGTAAATATCTTGTATTGACTATTATTTTTTTATCATTTTTTGGACCTAGATCACCTAGAGGAATATTGAACTATGAAGACGACGTCCACAATTTTAACTAAAACTTATCAATAACATTGTAAATAGTAAATATCTTGCATTGACTATTAATTTTTTATCAATTTTTGGACCTAGATCACCTAGAGGAATATTGACCTATGAAGACGACGTCCATAATTTCAACTAAAACTTATTAATAGCATTGTAAATAGTAAATATCTTGTATTGACTATTAATTTTTTATCAATTTTTGGACCTAGATCACCTGGAGGAATATTGATCTATGAAGACGACGTCCACAATTTCAACTAAAACTTATTAATAGCATTGTAAATAGTAAATATCTTGTATTGACTATTAATTTTTTATCAATTTTTGGACCTAGATCACCTGGAGGAATATTGACCTATGAAGACGACGTCCACAATTTCAACTAAAACTTATCAATAGCATTGTAAATAGTAAATATCTTGCATTGACTATTAATTTTTTATCAATTTTTGGACTTAGATCACCTAGAGGAATATTGACCTATGAAGACGACGTCCACAATTTCAACTAAAACTTATTAATAGCATTGTAAATAGTAAATATCTTGCATTGACTATTAATTTTTTATCAATTTTTGGACCTAGATCACCTGGAGGAATATTGACCTATGAAGACGACGTCCACAATTTCAACTAAAACTTATCAATAGCATTGTAAATAGTAAATATCTTGCATTGACTATTAATTTTTTATCAATTTTTGGACTTAGATCACCTAGAGGAATATTGACCTATGAAGACGACGTCCACAATTTCAACTAAAACTTATTAATAGCATTGTAAATAGTAAATATCTTGTATTGACTATTAATTTTTTATCAATTTTTGGACCTAGATCACCTAGAGGAATATTGACCTATGAAGGCGACGTCCACAATTTCAACTAAAACTTATCAATAGCATTGTAAATAGTAAATATCTTGTATTGACTATTAATTTTTTATCAATTTTTGGACCTAGATCACCTAGAGGAATATTGACCTATGAAGACGACGTCCATAATTTCAACTAAAACTTATTAATAGCATTGTAAATAGTAAATATCTTGTATTGACTATTAATTTTTTATCAATTTTTGGACCTAGATCACCTGGAGGAATATTGATCTATGAAGACGACGTCCACAATTTCAACTAAAACTTATTAATAGCATTGTAAATAGTAAATATCTTGTATTGACTATTAATTTTTTATCAATTTTTGGACCTAGATCACCTGGAGGAATATTGACCTATGAAGACGACGTCCACAATTTCAACTAAAACTTATCAATAGCATTGTAAATAGTAAATATCTTGCATTGACTATTAATTTTTTATCAATTTTTGGACTTAGATCACCTAGAGGAATATTGACCTATGAAGACGACGTCCACAATTTCAACTAAAACTTATTAATAGCATTGTAAATAGTAAATATCTTGTATTGACTATTAATTTTTTATCAATTTTTGGACCTAGATCACCTAGAGGAATATTGACCTATGAAGGCGACGTCCACAATTTCAACTAAAACTTATCAATAGCATTGTAAATAGTAAATATCTTGTATTGACTATTAATTTTTTATCAATTTTTGGACCTAGATCACCTGGAGGAATATTGACCTATGAAGACGACGTCCACAATTTCAACTAAAACTTATCAATAACATTATAAAAAGTACAGATTTTGTATTGGTTATTAATTTTTATATTTTTTTTGGACCTAGATCACCTAGTGGAATATTTATCCATGAAGACGACGTCCAAAATCACAATTAAATATTATTACCTATAAAAACAAAGAATGCGGTTATTGAAATATGAAAAGCTCTAAACAAAAACACAAAAGCCTCAAAACAAAGCCTACTGTGATGTTTAAAATGTTAGGGATGTTTTGGAATCGTACAATAAAGCATTAAGAGTCCGGATGAGAGCGATTTGAGTAATTACGAAATCAGTTTCTTAATAGAAGTCCCGACACGAAGAGGATGTTTCCCCGGAGGATACAATATCCCTTCGGAAGGGTTCGTTGAAGGGTTGAATGGAGAGAAAGTCCGGGTATTTCTCGTTATCAGAACTCTAGATAACTAAAATAAATTAGTTTACACGCATAAAAAATTTCTTCCATTCCAAATTCTAAGAAACTAAATTATAAAATAATAAAAAAATTACTATATATATAACTCTATCAGTACGTTCAAATTCTAGTTGCAAATTTAGTCTTGTTTTTTTTTTCTTTTTTTTTTTTTTCGCGGGTCCGCGTCATCATCATTTTTCACCGGCTCCATACCATTACCGTTGGAAGACATTGTCTTGCTTTCTACTTTCCTGGCTGTGCCAGGTTAATGCCGGCAGCGACGCGTTGCTCTCGCCGTGATAAATCGTCTCCATCGTTGGCCCAACGATGGCTCTGCCGGCAACAGCCGTTATCAGCTCTAGTGGAAAAAACCAGCGGCGTCCCGATCGGATTTTAAGTTAAAATAAATCATATATACCAAATAAAACATTTGTGATACCTAAATCACCTGGAGGATATATAATAAACTATTAACCATGAAGATGATGTCCATAATTTTAATCAAAATGTGATTATTTGAATTAATATATACGTTTTTATAATATAAATCACCTGGAGATATTTTATAAACCTCCAAGCTATGAAGACGACGTCCATAATTTTATCTAAATCGTGATTATTTGAAAATTTTATGATGTATATAAAAACATGTGTTAAAAAAATTGATAAAAAAATAAAAACGATCATTTTTTTTGTAATAATAAACCGAAGTTTTTGGATATCTAAATTTTTTTTTAGAAAAGTAGTTTATAATTGTAATTTTTTATCATTTCTGGTACCTAGAGCACCTGGAGGATGTATTAAAATGTGATACCCATGGAGATGACGTCCAAGATAACATTAAAAAATGACAAAATTTCCAATTTTTTTAAGAATAGTTACTCTAAATCACCTGGAAAGTTAATAAAAATATGTTAGCTATGAAGAAGGTGTCCACAATATTGAAAAAAAATTAAATTTGAAGTAAATATTTTGTAAAAAATTATTTCAATTGTGGAAATTATCTTGGTGGATTTAAATTTATCATTTTCGATACCTAGACCACCTGGAGGATGTATTATAATATGTTACCCACGGAGACGATGTCCAAGATTATGTTAAAAAATGTCATAATTCGCAATTTTTTATGAATAGTGACTCTAAATGACCTGGAGAGTTAATAAAAATATATTAGCCATGAAGAAGGTGTCCACAATATTGACAAAAAGATCAGATTTGAAGTAAATATTTTGTAAAAAATTATTTCAATTGTGAAAGTTATGGTGATGGTTTTTATTTTTTCATTTTTGATACCTAGACCACCTGGAGGATGTATTAGAATCTGATACCTATGAAGACGACGTCCAAGATTATATTAAAAAATGACATAATTTGCATTTTTTTAAAGAATAGTGACTCTAAATCACCTGGAGAGTTAATAAAAATATGTTAGCTATGAAGATGGTGTCCACAAAATTGAAAAAAAATTAAATTTGAAGTAAATATTTTGTAAAAAATTATTTCAATTGTGGAAATTATCTTGGTGGATTTAAATTTATCATTTTCGATACCTAGACCACCTGGAGGATGTATTATAATATGTTACCCACGGAGACGATGTCCAAGATTATGTTAAAAAATGTCATAATTCGCAATTTTTTATGAATAGTGACTCTAAATGACCTGGAGAGTTAATAAAAATATATTAGCCATGAAGAAGGTGTCCACAATATTGACAAAAAGATCAGATTTGAAGTAAATATTTTGTAAAAAATTATTTCAATTGTGAAAGTTATGGTGATGGTTTTTATTTTTTCATTTTTGATACCTAGACCACCTGGAGGATGTATTAGAATCTGATACCTATGAAGACGACGTCCAAGATTATATTAAAAAATGACATAATTTGCATTTTTTTAAAGAATAGTGACTCTAAATCACCTGGAGAGTTAATAAAAATATGTTAGCTATGAAGATGGTGTCCACAAAATTGAAAAAAAATTAAATTTGAAGTAAATATTTTGTAAAAAATTATTTCAATTGTGGAAATTTTGATGATGGTTTTAAATTTTTCATTTGCGATACGTAGAGCACCTGGAGGATGTATTAGAATCTGATACCTATGAAGAAGACGTCCAAGAATACATTAAAAAATGACATAATTTGCATTTTTTTAAAGAATAGTGACTCTAAATCACCTGGAGAGTTAATAAAAATATGTTAGCTATGAAGATGGTGTCCACAAAATTGAAAAAAAATTAAATTTGAAGTAAATATTTTGTAAAAAATTATTTCAATTGTGGAAATTTTGATGATGGTTTTAAATTTTTCATTTGCGATACGTAGAGCACCTGGAGGATGTATTAGAATCTGATACCTATGAAGAAGACGTCCAAGAATACATTAAAAAATGACATAATTTGCATTTTTTTAAAGAATAGTGACTCTAAATCACCTGGAGAGTTAATAAAAATATATTAGCTATGAAGATGGTGTCCACAATATTGACAAAAAGATCAGATTTGAAGTAAATATTTTGTAAAAAATTATTTCAATTGTGGAAGTTTTGGTGGTAGTTTTAATTTTTGCATTTGCGATACCTAGACCACCTGGAGGATGTCTTAGAATATGATACCCATGGAGACGACGTCCAAGATTACATTAAAAAATCACATAATTTGCATTATTTTAAAGAATAGTGACTGTAAATCACCTGGAGAGTTAATAAAAATATGTTAGCCATGAAGATGGTGTCCATAATATTGACAAAAAAATTTAAATTTTGTAATAAATTATGTCAATTGTGACAGATATGGTTGTACTTTTACATTTGCAGTACTTAGACCACCTGGAGGACGTACTATAAAATATTACCTACGGAGACGACGTCCAATATTTCATAAAATAAAATTATAAAAATAGTGAATAACGTTGAAGATTTATTTTTTTCTACACGTAATCGGAAATTTTTAGAATAGAAAATTCAAGAAAAAACCAACTCCCGATCCCGGTGGATTACGACAAGACCATTTTCCGAGAAAGAAAAGCATCATAACCTCAATTTTCATTAAAGAACACGTGAAAACCCGAAGGATCAAACTG
Organism: Neocrepidodera transversa; assembly: GCA_963243735.1. Classification (NCBI taxonomy): domain Eukaryota; kingdom Metazoa; phylum Arthropoda; class Insecta; order Coleoptera; family Chrysomelidae; genus Neocrepidodera; species Neocrepidodera transversa. The sequence goes on from OY725356.1 coordinate 11,417,285, forward strand.
TCGCCCGTACCATCGAGCGGGATAACGTGTTCTATATGGGTCGGGAAACCGGAAAAGCGGCAAAATATCCCATAAATAACGTTCAACCTGCCGTGTCGCACACCCTCCCCTCTCCCTCCTCGCACCACCCCGCTATCCGAATTCCCCCAGGAGCAGAATAAGCGCGAAAAAACTCCCAAAGACCGAAAAGCTTCGGTCCAAATGAAAACTTTTCGAAATGGGAAAAACGGGAAAAAGTAACGAACGCGTTCGGAGGTTATTTTCGCAGTTGGCTGAGAGAAGATTTATTGTGCGAATTGTTCGGGGGTATTAAAAAAAAAAAAAAACGAGAACGACGCTTTTTTACGACCTCTTATCTCATATCAAATGATTTATAAAATTTTATTCTAATAATGACGATTTAGTTGACATTTTGGACGACGTCTTCGTAGATAACGATTTATAATACATGCCCCAGGTGATCTAGTTATCTTAGACAATCAAAAAATAAAAATTATAAACAATCATATTAAAAAATTAACAATATCCGATCTCTAAAAGACTAAAATATTAAAAATTATGATGGACATCTTCTTCATAGGTTTAATCTCATAATGGTACAACTTGTAGTCTAGGTTAAAATAATGACGAATCGGTAAAAATTTTGGACATCATCTTCATAGGTCACATTTTATAATACCTCCTAGGTATCATAGATGATAAAACAAAATTTATAACGTCGATTTGGTTAAAATTTTGGACATCATCTTCATAGGTCACATTTTATAATACCTCCTAGAGGTGATCTAGGTATCATAGATGATAAAAAAAAATTTATAACGGCGATTTGATTAAAATTTTGGACATCATCTTCATATGTCACATTTTGTAATACCTCCTAGAGGTGATCTAGGTATCCTAGATGATAAAACAAAATTTATAACGGCGATTTGGTAACAATTTTGGACATCATCTTCATGGGTCACATTTTATAATACCTCCTAAAGGTGATCTAGGTATCATAGATGATAAAACAAAATTTATAACGTCGATTTGATTAAAATTTTGGACATCATCTTCATAGGTCACATTTTGTAATACCTCCTAGAGGTGATCTAGGTATCATAGATGATAAAAAACAATTTATAACGTCGATTTGGTTAAAATTTTGGACATCATCTTCATAGGTCACATTTTATAATACCTCCTAGAGGTGATCTAGGTATCATAGATGATAAAACAAAATTTATAACGTCGATTTGGTTAAAATTTTGGACATCATCTTCATAGGTCATATTTTATAATACCTCCTAGAGGTGATCTAGGTATCATAGATGATAAAAAACAATTTAAAACGTCGATTTGGTTAAAATTTTGGACATCATCTTCATAGGTCACATTTTATAATACCTCCTAGAGGTGATCTAGGTATCATAGATGATAAAAAAACAATTTAAAACGTCGATTTGGTTAAAATTTTGGACATCATCTTCTTGGGTCATATTTTATAATACCTCCTAGAAGTGATCTAGGTATCATAGATGATAAAAGAATATTTATAACGTCGATTTTATTAAAATTTTGGACATCATCTTCATAGGTCACATTTTATAATACCTCCTAGAGGTGATCTAGGTATCATAGATCATAAAAAACAATTTATAACGTCGATTTGGTTAAAATTTTGGACATCATCTTCATAGGTCACATTTTATAATACCTCCTAGAGGTGATCTAGGTATCATAGATGATAAAACAAAATTTATAACGTCGATTTGGTTAAAATTTTGGACATCATCTTCATAGGTCACATTTTATAATACCTGCTAGAAATGATCTAGGTATCATAGATGATAAAACAAAATTTATAACGTCGATTTGGTTAAAATTTTGGACATCATCTTCATAGGTCATATTTTATAATACCTCCTAGAGGTGATCTAGGTATCATAGATGATAAAAAAAAAATTATAACGGCGATTTTTTAAAAATTTTGGACATCATCTTCATGGATCATGCGTTATTATGCACCCTAAAGGTGATCTAGGTGCCTTAGAAAATCAAAAAATAAAAAATATAAACATTCATATTAAAAAATTACCAATATCCGAACTCTAAAAGACTAAAATATTAAAAATAATGATGGACATCTTCTTCATAGGTTTAATCTTATATTGGTACAACTTGTAGTCTAGGTGAAAATAGTTATGAATTGATTAAAATTTTGGACATCATCTTCATGGGTAACATTTTATAATACCTCCTAGAGGTGATCTAGGTATCATAGATGATAAAACAAAATTTATAACGTCGATTTGGTGAAAATTTTGGACATCATCTTCATGGATTATGCATAAATGTACACCCTAAAGGTGATCTAGGTGTCACATATGATTAGAAATTAAAAATAATAACTAAAATTATAAATAATTTCTTCATATTTTAATTACTAGTTTTAAATACGTCGAAAATTCAATAAATTTCCAAAATGATCGGTTCATTTCATTCCTGTCTCATTATCGACGTCCGTTTAGGGAATTTTTCCCACAGCCCTATAAGGTGTCATCAATAACGTGTCCGCCACAAATCGGAGACCCCAAAAAAGAACAGAAGACAGTCGAACAATGACGTGTCCGACGATGTCATTGTGTCGTCGGATACAAATCGGAGATGGCCATGCCAGAAATTCTCGTCGCCGGTTTTTTACCCCGCGCGCGATTTTCAACTATTTTTTTTTTCTTGTTCGGGTTGGCCAGAGAGATAACAAACACGGTATTGTGTTGGGAATGCGACTCTATGGCAGTTCTACGCCGATCGGAATGCTATTCAAGAGAAATTTAATGGGCGCTTTAATTTATTGAAAAAGTTGGCTTATATTGGCTTAAATCCGTGAAGAAAACGTCCATAAGAAGCTTATTTTGATTTTTTGGAGTATAAAACGTTTTAATTTATTGTTTTAGATACCTAGATCACCTGGTGGATAAACAACCTATGAAGATGATGTCCAAAATTTTTATCAAAACATGATTATTTCCACCTAGTATACATTGGGAGGTTAAAAAAAAATGTTACCTTCGAAGAAGGTGTCCATACAAATCTTAATTAATAAAGTTTATGGAAGTTTTAATAGAGATTTCGTTTTAATTTTTTTAAAAAAATAATTATTTATACCTGGATAATAGATTATAACTCATTAAAATATATAACCTATGAAGATGATGTCCAAAAAAATTATCATCATTATAATAATTCCCGTTTAACGAATCAATTTTTCTATGTGTAAGAACCGTTTTTCGACACTCGATGACTAGGTGTATGTACGTGGGGGTGGGGGGGTTCGACCTCTATCCACCTCAGAGTCGCAGTCTGGGTTCCCCATTTTCATTTCCTGCTACAATAGTTCATTAAAAAGGTGTTTCGGAGGCTATTCGGGAGGCCATTAGACGGCCCGATATTGCTCCTTGGAGGGCCGTTCGCCGGCGTGCCATCCCCGACGACAATGAAACTCACTCGTAAATTGCTTAGAGAATGCCAACGAGAGCAAACGACGAAGACGGGATGCTGGAGAGTAAAAGACAGACCTACTGATGTCGTCGGAGTAACAATATCTACATTGTAATTAAGGAATTGTTTTTACTTGGAACGATCATTAAATTTAATTTATCTCTGAAGATGATATCAGTTATGGACGAAACATCGAAGAATTTATCAGAAGTATGATTAATAAAGCTTATTTGATACCTAGACAACCTGGATCACTTATTACAAAATATTACTCATGGAGAAGGTGTCCACTTTTTTATTAATTTTTTAGTAATTTATTATTAAAGCAACCTAGACTACCTTTAGGAACAAGAATAAAGTGATAACCATGGAGAAGGTGTCCACTATAACAATTTGTTAAATTATCTCTGAAGATGATATCAGTTATGGAAGAAACATTGAAGAATTAATATAAATTATGATTAATGAAGTAAATTTGATACCTAGACCACCTGGCTCACTTATAAAAAAATATTACTCATGGAGAAGGTGTCCACTTTTTTATTAATTTTTTAGTAATTTATTATTAAAGCAACCTAGACTACCTTTAGGATCAAGAATAAAATAATAACCATGGAGAAGGTGTCCACTATAACAATTTATTAAATTATCTCTGAAGATGATATCAGTTATGGAAGAAACATTGAAGAATTAATATAAATTATGATTAATAAAGCGAATTTGATACCTAGATAACCTGGATCACTTATAACAAAATATTACTCACGGAGAAGATGTCCACTTTTTTATTAATTTTTTAGTAATTTATTATTATAGCAACCTAGACTACCTATGGGATCAAGAATAAAATGATAACCATGGAGATGGTGTCCACTATAACAATTTATTAAATTATCTCTGAAGATGATATCAATTATGGAAGAAACATTGAAGAATTAATCTAAATTATGATTAATAAAGCAAATTTGATACCTAGACCACCTGGATCACTTATAACAAAATATTACTCATGGAGAAGATGTCCACTTTTTTATTAATTTTTTAGTAATTTATTATTAAAGCAACCTAGACTACCTTTAGGATCAAGAATAAAATGATAACCATGGAGAAGGTGTCCACCATAACAATTTATTAAATTATCTCTGAAGATGATTTCAGTTATGGAAGAAACATTGAAGAATTAATATAAATTATGATTAATGAAGTAAATTTGATACCTAGACCACCTGGCTCACTTATAAAAAAATATTACTCATGGAGAAGGTGTCCACTTTTTTATTAATTTTTTAGTAATTTATTATTAAAGCAACCTAGACTACCTTTAGGATCAAGAATAAAATAATAACCATGGAGAAGGTGTCCACTATAACAATTTATTAAATTATCTCTGAAGATGATATCAGTTATGGAAGAAACATTGAAGAATTAATATAAATTATGATTAATAAAGCGAATTTGATACCTAGATAACCTGGATCACTTATAACAAAATATTACTCACGGAGAAGATGTCCACTTTTTTATTAATTTTTTAGTAATTTATTATTATAGCAACCTAGACTACCTATGGGATCAAGAATAAAATGATAACCATGGAGATGGTGTCCACTATAACAATTTATTAAATTATCTCTGAAGATGATATCAATTATGGAAGAAACATTGAAGAATTAATCTAAATTATGATTAATAAAGCAAATTTGATACCTAGACCACCTGGATCACTTATAACAAAATATTACTCATGGAGAAGATGTCCACTTTTTTATTAATTTTTTAGTAATTTATTATTAAAGCAACCTAGACTACCTTTAGGATCAAGAATAAAATGATAACCATGGAGAAGGTGTCCACCATAACAATTTATTAAATTATCTCTGAAGATGATTTCAGTTATGGAAGAAACATTGAAGAATTTATTAAAATTATGATTAATAAAGCAAATTTGATACCTAGACCACCTGGATCACTTATAAAAAAATATTACTCATGGAGAAGGTGTCCACTTTTTTATTAATTTTTTAGTAATTTATTATTAAAGCAACCTAGACTACCTTTAGGATCAAGAATAAAATAATAACCATGGAGAAGGTGTCCACTATAACAATTTGTTAAATTATCTCTGAAGATGATATCAATTATGGAAGAAACATTGAAGAATTAATATAAATTATGATTAATAAAGCGAATTTGATACCTAGACCACCTGGATCACTTATAACAAAATATTACTCATGGAGAAGGTGTCCACTTTTTTATTAATTTTTTAGTAATTTATTATTAAAGCAACCTAGACTACCTATAGGATCAAGAATTAAATGATAACCATGGAGAAGGTGTCCACCATAACAATTTGTTAAATTATCTCTGAAGATGATATCAGTTATGGAAGAAACATTGAAGAATTAATATAAATTATGATTAATGAAGTAAATTTGATACCTAGAGCACCTGGATCACTTATAAAAAAATATTACTCACGGAGAAGATGTCCACTTTTTTATTAATTTTTTAGTAATTTATTATTATAGCAACCTAGACTACCTATGGGATCAAGAATAAAATGATAACCATGGAGATGGTGTCCACTATAACAATTTATTAAATTATCTCTGAAGATGATTTCAGTTATGGAAGAAACATTGAAGAATTTATTAAAATTATGATTAATAAAGCAAATTTGATACCTAGACCACCTGGATCACTTATAACAAAATATTACTCATGGAGATGATGTCCACTTTTTTATTAATTTTTTAGTAATTTATTATTAAAGCAACCTAGACTACCTTTAGGATCAAGAATAAAATGATAACCATGGAGAAGGTGTCCACCATAACAATTTATTAAATTATCTCTGAAGATGATTTCAGTTATGGAAGAAACATTGAAGAATTTATTAAAATTATGATTAATAAAGCAAATTTGATACCTAGACCACCTGGATCACTTATAAAAAAATATTACTCACGGAGAAGATGTCCACTTTTTCATTAATTTTTTAGTAATTTATTATTAAAGCAACCTAGACTACCTATAGGAACAAGAATAAAGTGATAACCATGGAGAAGGTGTCCACTATAACAATTTATTAAATTATCTCTGAAGATGATATTAGTTATGGAAGAAACATCGAAGAATTAATTAAAATTATGATTAATAAAGCAAATTTGATACCTAGACAACCTGGATCACTTATAACAAAATATTACTCATGGAGAAGGTGTCCACTTTTTTATTAATTTTTGAGTAATTTATTATTAAAGAAAGCTTTACTACCTATAGGACCAAGAATAAAGTGATAACCATGGAGAAGGTGTCCATTTATTCAATTATCTCTGAAGATGATATCAGTTATAGAAGAAACATTGAAGAATTAATATAAATTATGATTAATAAAGCGAATTTGATACCTAGACCACCTGGATCACTTATAAAAAAATATTACTCATGGAGAAGATGTCCACTTTTTTATTAATTTTTTAGTAATTTATTATTATAGCAACCTAGACTACCTTTAGGATCAAGAATAAAATGATAACCATGGAGAAGGTGTCCACTATAACAATTTATTAAATTATCTCTGAAGATGATATCAATTATGGAAGAAACATTGAATAATTAATATAAATTATGATTAATAAAGCAAATTTGATACATAGACCACCTGGATCACTTATAACAAAATATTACTCATGGAGAAGGTGTCCATCATAACAATTAGTTAAATTATCTCTGAAGATGATATCAGTTATGGAAGAAACATTGAAGAATTAATCTAAATTATGATTAATAAAGCGAATTTGATACCTAGACCACCTGGATCACTTATAATAAAATGATAACCATGGAGATGGTGTCCACTATAACAATTTATTAAATTATCTCTGAAGATGATATAAGTTATGGAAGAAACATTGAAGAATTAATATAAATTATGATTAATAAAGCAAATTTGATACATAGACCACCTGGATCACTTATAACAATAAATTACTCATGGAGAAGGTGTCCACCATAACAATTTGTTAAATTATCTCTGAAGATGATATCAATTATGGAAGAAACATTGAAGAATTAATATAAATTATGATTAATAAAGCGAATTTGGTACCTAGACCACCTGGATCACTTATAACAAAATATTACTCATGGAGAAGGTGTCCATTATAACAATTTATTAAATTATCTCTGAAGATGATATCAATTATGGAAGAAACATTGAAGAATTAATTAAAATTATGATTAATAAAGCAAATTTGATACCTAGACCACCTGGATCACTTATAACAAAATATTACTCATGGAGAAGGTGTCCACCATAACAATTTGTTAAATTATCTCTGAAGATGATATCAATTATGGAAGAAACATTGAAGAATTAATTAAAATTATGATTAATGAAGCGAATTTGATACCTAGACCACCTGGACTACTTATAACAAAAAATTACTCATGGAGAAGGTGTCCACTATAACGGTAAAAATCAATAATAAAATGCTTAAAAACATCGTTAGCATCAAATCGACATTCCCCAGATAGCAAATCTTCTAATAATTGTTTGTATGTCGAGGCCCTAAGCGTCTAATCCATCATTTGTAGTGAAAGGGTTAGGGCCCGAGGACCATAGAAAGAGAGAGATAGATAGAATCCCTAAAACGTAATGCGGAAACGATAATTGTTCTGAAAAGCATTTATTTGTAAAAGTCCGATAGGAAATGCCGACAAGTGTCGGGATCGGAATACGGGATCATTAGCCAGGATTAAGGGAATAACAACAGTGGAAACCTTACACCGGCCAAAGGGTTGACGAAAACAATGAGTTAAGGCCATTTTGACGCCCTAATGCTGTTTGCTTACTCTGTCTCTCTTTGTTTCCCATGCAGCCCTTCAGGGAGTTGATGATCAATATTTGTGCACTCTCCGGGGTTTATCGACAGCTCTCTTGGAACAACAAAATAATGGGGACAAGAAAATTGTTGGTAGGGGAAGGGGGGAGTGGAAAAACCGGTCAAAAATGTAACGCATTAATTTTATTTAATTTTTATAATCATTTATAATTTATAAATCACCTGGAGAATGTACTATAATATATTACCCATGGAGATGCTGTCCATATTTTTTTTAATAAAAATCACTGTTAAATAATTATTCCACTAAAACCATCTTGATTTTTTTTTTTTTACTTTAAAACCTTTGGCACCGAATAGCTGGAAATAAATCAGTAATGCGGGGCGGGTATGGGGGGTAAGAGGGGGTAGTCGAAGAGGGCGAGTAGTTGAACCCTCGCGAAAATCACGGGTCATTTGGCACCGGCTTCCGAATAGTGCGTTGCGTCACCAAAGATCCATCATCATGATGGGAAAAGGGGTCCAATGAGGCGGCAAGAGCCGTTTTCATAATGACTCTGAAGGTTCTTTACTTTTCGAAACGCCATGAAAAATCCAATTGAAGGAAATCGTTTAAAATTTAATATTTTAGTTATTTTTATAGCGAATTTTAACGTTGAAATAAGAAAAAGTAATAAATATAAAAATGTGGACGTCATCTCCATGGGTAACGTTTATTGGTACGTTCTGCAGGTGGTCTAGGTATCAAGATTGCTAGTAAATTAATATTTATGATCAGATATTAAAAGTTTCTTCCATAGTTGTGTCATCTTCAGGAAATACCAAGCAAATTTAGATTAGTTTATTGATTTAAATATAATCTCCAAGTTAATAAATTAATATTATTAGTAATTTTAAGTTAGAAATAAAAAATTGTCGACATCATCTTCATGGGTAACGTTTATTGGTACGTTCTCCAGGTGGTCTAGGTATCTAGATTGCTAGTATATTAATATTTATAAACAAATATTAAACGTTTCTTCAATAGTTGTATCATCTTCAGGAAATACCAAGCAAATTTAGATTAGATGTTTATTGATTTAATTATCTCAAAGTTAAAAAATTAATATTAGCAATTCTAATATCGAAATAAAAAAAACTGTTGACACCATCTCCATGGGTAACGTTTATTGGTACGTTCTGCAGGTGGTCTAGGTATCTAGATTGCTAGTATATTAATATTTATAAACAAATATTAAACGTTTCTTCCATAGTTGTATCATCTTCAGGAAATACCAAGCAAATTTAAATTAGATGTTTATTGATTTAATTATCTCCATGTTAGAAAAATAATATTAGCAATTTTAACTTCAAAATTAAAAAAATGTTGACATCATCTCCATGGGTAACGTTTATTGGTACGTTCTGCAGGTGGTCTAGGTATCTAGATTGCTAGTATATTAATATTTATAAACAAATATTAAACGTTTCTTCCATAGTTGTATCATCTTCAGGAAATACCAAGCAAATTTAAATTAGATGTTTATTGATTTAATTATCTCCATGTTAGAAAAATAATATTAGCAATTTTAACTTCAAAATTAAAAAAATGTTGACATCATCTCCATGGGTAACGTTTATTGGTACGTTCTGCAGGTGGTCTAGGTATCTAGATTGCTAGTATATTAATATTTATAAACAAATATTAAACGTTTCTTCCATAGTTGTATCATCTTCAGGAAATACCAAGCAAATTTAGATTAGATCTTTATTGATTTAATTATCTCCATGTTAGAAAAATAATATTAGCAATTTTAACTTCAAAATTAAAAAAATGTTGACATCATCTCCATGGGTAACGTTTATTGGTACGTTCTGCAGGTGGTCTAGGTATCTAGATTGCTAGTATATTAATATTTATAAACAAATATTAAACGTTTCTTCCATAGTTGTATCATCTTCAGAAAATACCAAGAAAATTTAGATTAGATGGTTATGGATTTAATTATCTCAAAGTTAAAAAAATAATATTAGAAATATTAACTTCAAAATAAAAAATGTGGACATCATCTCCATGGGTAACGTTTATTGGTAAGTTCTGCAGGTGGTCTAGGTATCTAGATTACTAGTATATTAATATTTATAATCAAATCTTAAACGTTTCTTCCATAGTTGTATCATCTTCAGGAAATACCAAGCAAATTTAAATTAGATGTTTATTGATTTAATTATCTCCATGTTAGAAAAATAATATTAGCAATTTTAACTTCAAAATTAAAAAAATGTTGACATCATCTCCATGGGTAACGTTTATTGGTACGTTCTGCAGGTGGTCTAGGTATCTAGATTGCTAGTATATTAATATTTATAAACAAATATTAAACGTTTCTTCCATAGTTGTATCATCTTCAGGAAATACCAAGCAAATTTAGATTAGATCTTTATTGATTTAATTATCTCCATGTTAGAAAAATAATATTAGCAATTTTAACTTCAAAATTAAAAAAATGTTGACATCATCTCCATGGGTAACGTTTATTGGTACGTTCTGCAGGTGGTCCAGGTATCTAGATTGCTAGTATATTAATATTTATAAACAAATATTAAACGTTTCTTCCATAGTTGTATCATCTTCAGGAAATACTAAGCAAATTTAGATTATATGTTTTAAATATTACCTCAAAGTTAAAAAAAATAATATTATTAGTAATTTTAACTTCCAAATAAAATAATTGTTGACATCATCTCCATGGGTAATATTTTATGGGTTATCCCCCAGGTGGTCTAGGTGTCAATTATGCTATAATACTTATATGTCTAATAAAATCTTAAACGTTTCTTCCATAATTTAAACCATCTTCAGGAAAATTGTTGATTATAGTAAAATATTTGACATTATTTTAATTTTATGAAGTAGCTCCAGGTGTAAAATCATATTTTCCATGAAAATAATGACGTATAAAAACAAACATATAACTTGTCTAATTGTAAACTATCCCAGGACGAAACAAAAAGACCGGGAGGGAAATTGGTCGGAAGTCCGCAAACAAGAGCGGCGTCGCGTTAAACAGTTGTTTATAATCCGAAATCAGATGTCGCCCCTAACATGGCGCATATATATATACGGAGTTATGAATGTGCCCAATTACATCTTAAAAGCTGCGCTCCATTAATTTCCACAGCTGCTGCAGCTTAATTGGGATCGGCTTGCTTGATAATAAACTTTCTCTCTCGCGGTCCCGTCAAGCTGCCGCGTTGTCAAATTTACGCTTTTGAAAGTCGAGTAATTTAGGAAACTAACACCTTAAAAACGAGCATTATTAATTGGTTGAAGTTTTGATGGAGGAAAAAATATCATGGACGTCGTCTTCAGAGATAATAATATTTTGGTACGTTCTCCAGGTGATTCAATTTTTTTAATCAATAAATATCATTATCGTGATTATGATTTATGAAAAAAAAAATTCTATTTGTAATTAAAATTGTTAAATAATCGATTTTTAAAATATTTTTGGATAACATCTTCATAGATTTCAAGTTTTTTTATATCTAGTAGCAATAAAAATTAAAAATAATACGATTTTGATAAAAAACTTGGACATCATCTTCATAGGTGATAGTCCCCCAGGTGTTTAAAATTAATAAAAACTGTTAAAAATGTTATTTAACATCAAATTTAATTAAATCTATACATTTTAGTGTAATTTTTTGGACATCATCTCCATGGCTAACACATTTCCGTACATCCCCCCGGTTATCTAGGTATCAAAAATTGTTTAAAAAAGTATTTCTTTTAAATGTGGTAACGTCGCTATGTTTTCCGAGTGTATCTTCGATCCTATATTTGATTAGGTGCGATGCCTATAAATTTTTGGATAACATCTCCATAGTTTTTAAGTTTTTTAATATCTAGTATCAATAAAAATTAAAAATAATACAATTTTAATAAAAAACTTGGACATCATCTTCATAGGTGACGGTCCCCCAGGTGTTTAAAATTAATAAAAACCGTTAAAAATGTTATTAAACATCAAATTTAATTAAATCTATACATTTTAGTGTAATTTTTTGGACATCATCTCCATGGTTAACACATTTCCGTACATCCCCCAGGTTATCTAGGTATCAAAAATTGTTTAAAAAAGTATTTTTTTAAATGTGGCAACGTCGCTATGTTTTCCGGGTGTATTTTCGCTCCTATATTTGATTAAGTGCGATGCCTATAAATTTTTGGATAACATCTCCATAGTTTTTAAGTTTTTTTATATCTAGTATCAATAAAATTAAAAATAATACAATTTTGATAAAAAACTTGGACATCATCTTCATAGGTGATAGTCCCCCAGGTGTTTAAAATTAATAAAAACCGATAAAAATGTTATTTAACATCAAATTTAATTAAATCTATACATTTTACTGTAATTTTTTGGACATCATCTCCATGGTTAACACATTTCCGTACATCCCCCAGGTTATCTAGGTACCAAAAATTGTTTAAAAAAGTATTTTTTTTAAATGTGGCAACGTCGCTATGTTTTCCGAGTGTATTTTCGATCCTATATTTGATTAGGTGCGATGCTTATAAATTTTTGGATAACATCTCCATAGTTTTTAAGTTTTTTCATAACAAGTATCAATAAAAATTAAAAATATTATCATTTTGATAAAAAATTTGGACATCATCTTCATAGGTGATAGTCCCCCAGGTGTTTAAAATTAATAAAAACCGTTAAAAATGTTATTAGTGTAATTTTTTGGACATCATCTCCATGGTTAACACATTTCCGTACATCCCCCAGGTTATCTAGGTATCAAAAATTGTTTAAAAAAGTATTTTTTTAAATGTGGCAACGTCGCTATGTTTTCCGGGTGTATTTTCGCTCCTATATTTGATTAAGTGCGATGCCTATAAATTTTTGGATAACATCTCCATAGTTTTTAAGTTTTTTTATTTCTAGTATCAATAAAAATTAAAAATAATACAATTTTAATAAAAAACTTGGACATCATCTTCATAGGTGACGGTCCCCCAGGTGTTTAAAATTAATAAAAACCGTTAAAACTGTTATTAAACATCAAATTTAATTAAATCTATACGTTTTAGTGTAATTTTGTGGACATCGTCTCCATGGTTAACATATTTCCGTACATCCCCCAGGTTATCTAGGTATCAAAATGTATTTATTAAAATATTTTTGTTAAATGTGGCAACGTCGCTATTCTTTTAGAGTGTATTTTCGCTCCTATTTTTGATTAAGTGCGATGCCTATAAATTTTTGGATAACATCTCCATAATTTTTAAGTTTTTTTATATCTAGTCTCAATAAAAATTAAAAATATTATCATTTCGATAAAAAACTTGGACATCATCTTCATAGGTGATAGTCCCCCAGGTATTTAAAATTAATAAAAACCTATAAAAATGTTATTAAAAATCAAATTTAATTAAATCTATACATTTTGGTGTAATTTTTTGGACATCGTCTCCATGGTTAACACATTTCTGTACATCCCCCAGGTTATCTAGGTGTCAAAATGTATTCATTAAAGTATTTTTTTTAATGTGGCAACGTCGCTATACTTTCAGACTATATTTTCGCTCCTATATTTGATTAGGTGCGATGCCTATAAATTTTTGGATAACATCTCCATAGTTTTTAAGTTTTTTTATATCTAGTATCAATAAAAATTAAAAATAATACAATTTTGATAAAAAGCTTGGACATCATCTTCATAGGTGATAGTCCCCCAGGTGTTTAAAATTAATAAAAACCTATAAAAATGTTATTAAACATCAAATTTAATTAAATATATACATTTTAGTGTAATTTTTTGGACATCATCTCCATGGCTAACACATTTCCGTACATCCCCCAGGTTATCTAGGTATCAAAAATTGTTTAAAAAAGTATTTCTTTTAAATGTGGCAACGTCGCTATGTTTTCCGAGTGTATTTTCACTCCTCGATTTGATTAGGTGCCATGCCTATGAGTCTTACTAACACGCTTGCACATGCTCGGAAAATTTATGGCCGCAATTCCAAATTGCGAAAATGCAGCAGGCGCTTTTCGAGATATCATAATTGGGTGCTGAATTTCCCTGAACGCCGGAATTTTCCAAAACTACGTTTAATTTACGACCTTAGATAGAATATGAAATTATTAAAAAAAAAAATAAACAAGTACGTAGAAATGACTAAGCGATTTTTCTTGCTGGTTACAGATTCCTAGTAGGCCGTCCCCGATCGTCTTTTTTTTTCGTAATTGCGCTGACATGAAACGGGCGAGTCCACAGCCACCTTATCCATTAGGAGATGGTATCGAGACAAGCGTGTAACAATGGGGAAAAAAGTGACTAGAACGAATTGTCGGTAAATTAGAAATCGGTAATTTGATGAAATGTCTGGATTATTTTTTTTTCAATTTCAAGTTGGTAAAACTGTTAATATTGAATCGTTTTCAATAAATACGTTTAAAATTTAATTAATAAACATTTTTAAAACACCTGGAGCATCTGTAGAAAGGTATTACCTATGGAGATGATGTCCAAAATTTTATTAAAAATGAACAATTTTCTATTGCTATATCGTATATTTTTGAAGTTTGAATTTTAATTATTGTTTTAAGACACCTGGAGAAAGATAATTAAAATATTACCTATGGAGATGATGTCTATCATTGACTTTTATTTAGTGTTTTAACAGGTATGGGTCATATGTAATAGCTAAAGATCATGGATCACCTGGAGAAAGATAATTAAGATATTTCCCATGAAGATGATGTCCACAATTTTACTAGAAATGAGTATATTCGTATATTCTACTGGAATATTGTAAATTCTTGAAGTTTCAATTTTAATTATCGTTTTTGCACACCTGGAGAAAGATAATTAAAATTTTGCCTATGGAGATGACGTCCACGATTGACTTTTCGTTACTTTTTTAAGAGGTATGGGTTATCTGTAATACCCAAAGTTCTTGGATCACCTGGAGAATGATAATTAAGATATTTCCTATGAAGATGATGTCCAGAATTTCAATATAAATTAACTCTTGCCGACGGAGATGATGTCTAATTTTTTAAAAAAATAATATTATTATTGGAAAAATTACACTTAACAAGTTGTGTAACCTGGAGAACTTATTTTCCTTCAGATAAAATAATACCTATGGAGAAGATGTCCAATAATTCGCATATTTACCGAAAAAACTAATATTTATCGAGATTTTACCACCTGGGGAACTTATATTTCTTCAATTTTAATGTTAGCCATGAAGATGATGTCCAAAATTTTACTAGAAATCAGTATATTCCTATATTTTTTAATGCGATACTGTAAATTCTTGAAGTTTCAATTATAATTATTGTTTTTGCACACCTGGAGAAAGATAATTCAAAAATTTCCTATGAAGATGACGTCCATGATTGACTTTTCGTTACCTTTTTAACAGGTATGGGTCATCTGTAATACCTAAAGATCTTGGATCACCTGGAGAAAGATAATTAAGATATTTCCTATGAAGGTGATGTCCAAAATTTTACTAGAAATGAGTATATTCGTATATTTTCTAATGCCATATTGTAATCTCTTGATATTTCAATTATAATTATTGTTTTAGTACACCTGGAGAACGATAATTAAAATATTACCTATGGAGATGACGTCCATGATTGACTTTTTGTTACTTTTTTAACAGGTATGAGTCATCTGTAATACCTACAGATCTTGAATCACCTGGAGGAAGATAATTAAGATATTTCCTATGAAGATGATGTCCAGAATTTCAATATAAATTAACTCTTGCCGACGGAGATGATGTCTAATATTTTAAAAAAATAATATTAATATTGGAAAAATTAAACTTAACAAGTTGTATAACCTGGAGCACTTATTTACCTTTATATAAAATATTTCCTATGAAGATGATGTCCAAAATTTTACTAGAAATGAGCATTTTCCTACATTTTCTAATGGGATATTGTAAATTCTTGAAGTTTCTATTTTAATTATTGTTTTTGCACACCTGGAGAACGATAATTAAAATTTTACCTATGAAGATGATGTCCACGATTAACTTTTCGTTACTTTTTTAACAGGTATGTGTCACCTATAATACCTGAAAATCATGGATCACCTGGAGCAAGATAATTAAGATATTTTCCATGAAGATGATGTCCAAAATTTCACCTGGTGAAAGAATTACCTATGAAGATGACGTCCATGATTGACTTTTCGTTACTTTTTTAATAGGTATGGGTCATCTGTAATACCTAAAAATCTTGGATCACCTGGAGAAACATAATTAAGATATTTCCTATGAAGATGATGTCCAAAAAATTTTGTTTTGTTAAAAATAAATATAAAATAATTGTGTTAAGATATATTAAGATAAAATTAGGTTATGTAAACGTCATAATCTTTTGTTTAGGGTTAAACGGTCCCGTATAGAAAGGGCCACAGCCACATCCCTTCGGCCTAATGGATTCCCATGCCTGCAATCTAGTCTTGTAACGTGATAAATTGTGTACAGACATAATGGCATTACATAAAAATCGATGACAATTAACGCGTACGTCCCCCCTTTACCCTCTAACCGTCCCCCCCCCTCGTCCGCCTCTACCGCCCCGCTCGCGCTCTGCGGCGAAACGCCATTTTCAGCCGTAATCTCATTTCAGCTGCGCTACTACCATCCAGGGGGATGGTACCTTCCCACCCCCCCCCCCCCGGTCACCCTTCGGGAACGAAAATCTAATTAGCGCCGAAAGCTGATCGGTAATTACAACGATTAATCAATCCGGTTGTATTACGGAAAAGCTTCTTTTCGGGGTCTAATTGTGACCTACCTTAACGGGAATTTTTTCCTCCGACTCGAAGGACCAAGATATAATTTTTTTTTTAATTTTTAGTAATTCCGGCTCGATGGACCATATTAAAAAAAAATTTAAATTTAAATTAATTAATGGTATTTTTTATTCTTATTATATAAGCCAACTAGTAGACCTGATTTGGTTCTAATCTTTTTAAATTAATAAAATTAATTTTCAATTGTCAGTTGACATCAGATACGTCACAATATGGCCTTGGGGTTATAAAAAAGCGATTTCATGGCCCGTAAGTGTAACTTAAGGGTCCTAATAAACGCAACAAAATGATCAATGTGCAGTCATAAAAGCCAGTTTTTACTGCCGACAGTAAATATGGTTTGGAGCTTTTAATAAAACAGCTGACTATCGTCGTTAAATTTCACTGAACGGAAGAAAATGGTACAGAAAATTTTATATTTTTATACACGATTTGTTTGGCGATAATAATCATCCGAAAATATCATTTTTTATGTATAAAAACTGGTTTATTATAAAATTATTATTTGGACGTCATCTCCGTAGGTTATATTTTAATTACGTTTCTCCAGGTGTATTAAAACAATAATTATAATTGAAATATCAAGAATTTACAATATTGCATTAGAAAATGTAGGAAAATGGTCATTTTTAATAAAATTTTGGACATCATCTTCATAGGAAATATCTTAATTATCTTTCTCCAGGTGATCCAAGATCTTTATATATTGTAGATGACCCATACCTATTAAAAATTTAACGAAAATTTAATCATGGACGTCATCTCCATAGGTAATTCTTGATCCAGGTGAAATTATGGACATCATCTTCATGGGAAATTTCTTAATTATATTTCTCCAGGTGATCCAAGATCTTTAGGTATTATAGATGACCCTTAACTGTTAAAAAGGTAACTAAAAGTTAATGATGGACATCATCTCCATAGATAATTTTTGAATTATCTTTCTCCAGGTGTGCAAAAACAATAATTATAATTGAAACTTCAAGAATTTACAATATCTCATTAAAAAATATACGAATATACTCATTTCTAGTAAAATTTTGGACAGCATCTTCATAGGAAATGTCTTAATTATCTTCCTCCAGGTGATCCAAGATCTTTAGGTATTACAGATGACCCATACCTGTTAAAAAAGTAACGAAAAGTCAATCATGGACATCATCTCCATAGGTAAAATTTTAATTATCGTTCTCCAGGTGTGCAAAACCAATAATTAAAATAGAAACTTCAAGCATTTACAATATCCCATTAAAAAATATAGGAATATGCTCATTTTTAGTAAAATTTTGGACATCATCTTCATAGGAAATATCTTAATTATCTTTCTCCAGGTGATCCATGATCTTTAGGTATTACAGATGATCCATACTTGTTAAAAATGTAACAAAAAGTCAATCATGGACGTCATCTTCATAGGTAATTTTTAAATTATCTTTCTCCAGGTGTGCAAAAACAATAATTGAAATTGAAACTTCAGGAATTTACAATATCGCAGTAGAAAATGTACGAATATACTCATTTCCAGTAAAATTGTGGACATCATCTTCGTGGCTAACATTAAAATTAAAGAAATATAAATTCCCCAGGTGGTAAAATCTCATTAAATATTAATTTTTATGGTAAATATGCGATTAATTGGACATCTTCTCCGTAGGTAATATTTTATCTGAAGGAAAATAAGTGCTCCAGGTTATACAACTTGTTAAGTATAATTTTTACAATATCAATATAATTTTTTTAAAATTTTAGACACCATCTCCGTAGGCAAGAGTTATTTTATATTAAAATTCTGGGCATCATCTTCATGGCTAACAATAAAATTGAAGAAATATAAGTTCACCAGGTGGTAAAATCTCGATAAATATTATTTTTTACGGTAAATATGCGAATACTTGGACATCTTCTCCGTAGGTAATATTTTATCTGAAGAAAAATAAGTGCTCCAGGTGATGTAACTTGTAAAGTGTAAAAAATAAGATTTTTTTCAATAATAATAAAAATATTTGACATCATCTCCGTGGCAATATTTTAATTAAATTTCTCCAAATTTAAATCCTGGACATCTTCAAGTATAACTAATTAAAAAACGTATTTTTTTATAAATATTAAATAAATCTTTTTGTACCGGAAAAAATATTTTAATTTATAATTGATATGGTCCTTCGAGTAATTTTTTATTATCTTAAAGTATTTAGCATAAATCTATTGTAAATAAAAAAAACGGTAAATAAATTTACGGCTGATCGATTACACCCTTCATTCACATGCAAAAAACAACCCTCCAAACCGAACCAACCCCATTTCGCCGTGTCTCCGTAAACCGTAACGGAAACGTAACAGCAACACCAAAGCTCTCTCTATCTATCTCTCCATCTCTCTCTATTTCGCCGATCGGTAATTACATTTTCGAAACGAGGAATGTAAGCGAGAAGCTATGCAGATCACATTTTAATGCAATTCCATCCATTATAGTTGGCAGCGGACCCATTAACACCCATTCCATCTAGCGGCGGAGTCTTGCACTCACTTTCGGAAGAAAAAAAAGCCATCTCGGCGTCCGCCTTAACAAAGGAATCCTCCTGATGATATTAAGGACGACAAAAAACTGTTCGCGTTCGCCGATTAATGCAAATTTGATAAGATTTCTTTTCTATTGTGGTGTCCTAATCACTTTACGCCCCCGTAAGTGAGACTCGAATTAGGTTCGTTTTGGGTAGCTTAATAAGCCCTATGTTTGTTGTGTTAATAAAAAAATCATATGAAATTTTATTAGAAATAAGTTATTTTTTATTTTAAATATTTGTGCGCATTTTGGAGACATGGGGGAAGTAAATATAGATATAACCTATGAAGATGGTGTCCAAAATTTTATTAGAAATAAGTTTATTCTTCATTTTAAATATTTGTGAGTACTTGTGAGACCTGGAGAAAGTTAATATATCAATAACCTATGAAGATGATGTCCAAAATTTTATTGGAATGGAGTTTATTTTTTATTTTAAATATTTGTGAGTACTTGGAAGACCTGGAGAAAGTTAATTTGAATATTACCTATGAAGATGATGTCCAAAATTTTATTAGAAATTGATTTATTAATAATTTTAAATGTTTATGAATACTTGGGAGACCTGGAGAAAGTTAATTTGAATATTATCTATGAAGATGATGTCCAAAATTTTATTAAAAATTGATTTTTTAATTATTTTAAATGTTTATGTATACTTGGGAGACCTGGAGAAAGTTAATTTGAATATTATCTATGAAGATGATGTCCAAAATTTTATTAAAAATTGATTTATTAATAATTTTAAATGTTTATGTATACTTGGGAGACCTGGAGAAAGTTAATTTGAATATTACCTATGAAGATGATGTCCAAAATTTTATTAGAAATTGATTTATTAATAATTTTAAATGTTTATGTATACTTGGGAGACCTGGAGAAAGTAAATATAGAAATAACCTATGAAGATGGTGTCCAAAATTTTTTAGGAATGAAGTTTATTTTTTATTTTAAATATTTGTGAGTACTTGGAAGACCTGGAGAAAGTTAATTTGAATATTACCTATGAAGATGATGTCCAAAATTTTATTAAAATGAATTTTATTCTTTATTTTAAATATTTGTGAGTACTTGGGAGACCTGGAGAAAGTTAATATATCAATAACCTATGAAGATGGTGTCCAAAATTTTATTGGAATTAAGTTTATTTTTAATTTTAAATATTTCTGCGCATTTTGGAGACCTGGGGGAAGTAAATATAGAAATAACCTATGAAGATGGTGTCCAAAATTTTATTGGAATTAAGTTTATTCTTAATTTTAAATATTTGTGCGCATTTTGGAGACCTGGGGGAAGCAAATATAGAAATAACCTATGAAGATGGTATCCAAAATTTTATTATAATGAAGTTTATTCTTTATATTAAATATTTGTGAGTACTTGGGAGACCTGGAGAAAGTTAATATATCAATAACCTATGAAGATGGCGTCCAAAATTTTATTGGAATTAAGTTTATTTTTTATTTTAAATATTTGTGCGCATTTTGGAGACCTGGGGGAAGTAAATATAGAAATAACCTATGAAGATGATGTCCAAAATTTTATTGGAATTAAGTTTATTTTTGTTTTAAATATTTTTGAGTACTTTTGAGACCTGGAGAAAGTTAATATATCAATAACCTATGAAGATGGTGTCCAAAAGTTTATCAGAATGAAGTTTATTCTTTATTTTATATATTTGTGAGTACTTTTGAGACCTGGAGAAAGCTAATATATCAATAACCTATGAAGATGGTGTCCAAAATTTTATTGGAATGGAGTTTATTTTCTATTTTAAATATTTGTGAGTACTTGGGGGACCTGGAGAAAGTTAATATATCAATAACCTATGAAGATGGTGTACAAAATTTTATTGGAATTAAGTTTTTTTTTTTTAAGTATTTTTGAATACTTGGGAGATCTGGAGAAAGTTAATATATCAATAACCTATGAAGATGGTGTCCAAAATTTTATTAAAATGAAGTTTATTCTTTATTTTAAATATTTGTGAGTACTTGGGAGACCTGGAGAAAGTTAATATATCAATAACCTATGAAGATGGTGTCCAAAAGTTTATCAGAATGAAGTTTATTCTTTATTTTATATATTTGTGAGTACTTTTGAGACCTGGAGAAAGCTAATATATCAATAACCTATGAAGATGGTGTCCAAAATTTTATTGGAATGGAGTTTATTTTCTATTTTAAATATTTGTGAGTACTTGGGGGACCTGGAGAAAGTTAATATATCAATAACCTATGAAGATGGTGTCCAAAATTTTATTAAAATGAATATTTTTATTTTAAATATTTGTGAGTACTTGGCAGACCTGGAGAAAGTTAATATATAAATAACCTATGAAGATGGTGTCCAAAATTTTATTAGAATTAAGTTTATTCTTAATTTTAAATATTTGTGAGTACTTGGGAGACCTGGAGAAAGTTAATATATCAATAACCTATGAAGATGGTGTCCAAAATATTTAGTACAGCCAATTGGATGTACTGATTTAAATCCTATTGATTTTTTTAATTTACAATAAGTAAAATTGCCAATAGAATTTTATTTTCTTGGTAAAAAGGATATCACAATAACTATATTTCGATTCCACCCTATACTATTTATATATAGGCTTATCTTTAACCCCTGTAGACCAATAAACCCACCACCACCACCCTCTTATTATCTCACCCATAGTTTAGTTTTTATTTTATCTGTTTAGGCCTAATTGTTGTCGGGCTTCTGTTTCCCAATTTTCGGAAAAATCTCTCGGTGGAAATTGACCGTGGTGTTTTCGGCTAAATGTCTGTTTACGGGCGATTTCTATGCGTGTCGTGGCTCCATTTCCGATCTTCGGCGGCGGTCACCGTGACGTTTCGATGATTTGTTCGAAACGTGCCGCAGAGAAATTGCTCTCGTGTGGGGATTGGGGGATAATAAGAAAAACTCTATGGAATGAGATATATTAAAGAAAATAGAGATTAGATTTTAGGAATATTTATGGTGGACATCATCTTCAGAGGCAATTATTAATTTATGGTTCTCCAGGTGTAAAATATGTCTAGAAACATTTAGAACTTTAGGTAGATTTATTATGAATCAAAATAGTGGACATCATCTTCATAGGGAACATGGAAATTGTAAAAAAATTAGTTGTCTAGGTGATAAAAATTCGGTAATAATCAGAAATATTAATTTCTACGTAAATAACGTACGAATAAACTAATTTTTAGTAAAAATTTGGACATCATCTCCAGAGGCAATTATTAATTTATGGTTCTCCAGGTGTAAAATACGTCTAGAAACTTTTAGAACTTTAGGTAGATTGGTTTTATTATTTTTTTGGACATCATCTCCAAAGGCATTAGGTTAATTATGGATCTCCAGGTGTTCCAAATGTCTATAAACTTCTAACTTTATTTTATTATTTTTTTTTGGACATCATCTCCAAAGGCATTTAGTTAATTATGTATCTCCAGGTGTTCCAAATGTCTATAAACGTTTATAAAGTGTCTATAAACTTCTAACTTTATTTTATTATTTTTTTTGGACATCATCTCCAAAGGCATTCAGTTAATTATGTATCTCCAGGTGTTCCAAGTGTCTATAAGCAATTCTATCTGTAAGTAGAATTTTTATAGTGGACATCATCTTCAGCGGAAACATTCCAATTGATTAAAAATAGGTTCTCTAGGTGGTAAAAACTAATTTTCTACTAATTTCTTGGACATCTTCTTCATAGGCAATATTTTAATTATGTAATCCAGGTATCCAAATGGTCTTTAAACGTTTTAAACTTTAAGTTGACTCATTTTGGTGGACATCTTCTTCGAGGAATACATGTTTTTTAATGAAAAATGTATGCTCCAGGTTATGAAATATAGAAATATTAATGTTTCAGAGAAATTGATCAATTTCTAGTAAAATTTTGGACATCATCTCCGAAGATATTATGTTAATTAGGTATCTCCAGGTGTTATAAATGTCTATAAACATTTCTACCAGTAATTAGAATTTTTATAGTGGACATCATCTTCAGCGGAAACATTCCAATTGATTAAAAATAGATTCTCTAGGTGGTAAAAACTTATTTTCTACTAATTTCTTGGACATCATCTTCATGGGAAATATTTTAATTATGTAATCCAGGTATCCAAATGGTCTTTAAACGTTTAAAACTTTAAGTTGACTCATTTTGGTGGACGTCTTCTTCAAGGGATACATGTTTTTTAATGAAAAATGTATGCTCCAGGTTATGAAATATAGAAATATTAATGTTTAAGAGAAATTCATCAATTTCTAGTAAAATTTTGGACATCATCTCCGAAGCTATTATGTTAATTAGGTATATCCAGGTGTTATAAATGCCTATAAGCATTTCTATCTGTAAGTAGAATTTTTATAGTGGACATCATCTTCAGCGAAAACATTGAAATTGAAAGAAATAGGTTCTCTAGGTGGTAAAAACTAATTTTCTACTAATTTCTTGGACATCTTCTTCATAGGCAATATTTTAATTATGTAATCCAGGTATCCAAATGGTCTTTAAACGTTTTAAACATTAAGTTGACTCATTTTGGTGGACGTCTTCTTCAAGGGATACATGTTTTTTAATGAAAAATGTATGCTCCAGGTTATGAAATACAGAAATATTAATTTCTACGATGTAATTATGAATGTTATAACACCGCCGGTGCCGTTTCAATTAAGAAAGCTCAGCCCAGTCGTAATTTCGCGACCCTTTCCTACCCCTTAACCGAAAAGGAAAGCGTTTCTTCTTTAATAAACGTTATGATAATCTCGGGTCATAACCTAACAAGCCCTTAGTGAGACATAATCAAGCCATAAATCTAGCGCGAATCACCCTCTCGTGCAATAAAAACCCCGTCGAGGCTGGGGGGAAACGCCTCTGACCAGACACACACACACATACGTATACAGAGAGTCGCACATGTGGCTCGAAAATAAAGAAAACAGTAATTGCAGATTTCGAGCTGTGTCTTTATAGATGGGGTAACGATAAATTTCAACTTTAATATCTTTCGAGTGCTCGTGCCGGTCGGCACAGCTGACGCCGTCGCCGATGTAGTCCAAGGGTCGAAGGGTCACTAACCACCCGCCAGATGCCGCCCCCGACGATTTGCTAACGACGTAATTACGCGACAGGGGTCGACACTTACGCAATATTTGAAAAATTGTTTTTTATCTAGAAAAATCGAGGAGCAAAAATAAAAAGTTTCGGTTGATTTATAATGCAGGTATCATTCGAGTCTTTCGATAACAATTATTAAATCATTCGCTTGTCTCAAGGCGACGATAAAATGTACAACTTTCGACATTTTATTAATATGTTTCGCTTTATTTATTTACACATAAAAGACGATTCTATTCGAACGTAAAAGTCTCGTTATTTACGACATTAATTTATCATACTGGAGGACCTGGTGCCCGTATAAAACGCTAAATAAAAAGTCACCTATGAAGATGATGTCCAAAATTTTATTAGAAATTGATTTATTAATTATTTTAAATGTTTATGTATACTTGGAAGACCTGGAGAAAGTTAATTTGAATATTACCTATGAAGATGATGTCCAAAATTTTATTAGAAATTGATTTATTAATTATTTTAAATGTTTATGTATACTTGGGACACCTGGAGAAAGTTAATTTGAATATTACCTATGAAGATGGTGTCCAAAATTTTATTAGAAATTGATTTATTAATTATTTTAAATGTTTATATATACTTGGGAGACCTGGAGAAAGTTAATTTGAATATTACCTATGAAGATGATGTCCAAAATTTTATTAAAAATTGATTTATTAATAATTTTAAATGTTTATATATACTTGGGAGACCTGGAGAAAGTTAATTTGAATATTACCTATGAAGATGATGTCCAAAATTTTATTAAAAATTGATTTATTAATAATTTTAAATGTTTATATATACTTGGGAGACCTGGAGAAAGTTAATTTGAATATTACCTATGAAGATGATGTCCAAAATTTTATTAAAAATTGATTTATTAATAATTTTAAATGTTTATATATACTTGGGAGACCTGGAGAAAGTTAATTTGAATATTACCTATGAAGATGGTGTCCAAAATTTTATTAAAAATTTATTTATTAATTATTTTAAATGTTTATATATACTTGGGAGACCTGGAGAAAGTTAATTTGAATATTACCTATGAAGATGATGTCCAAAATTTTATTAGAAATTGATTTATTAATTATTTTAAATGTTTATGTATACTTGGGAGACCTGGAGAAAGTTAATTTGAATATTACCTATGAAGATGATGTCCAAAATTTTATTAGAAATTGATTTATTAATTATTTTAAATGTTTATGTATACTTGGGAGACCTGGAGAAAGTTAATTTTAATATTATCTATGAAGATGATGTCCAAAATTTTATTAAAAATTGATTTATTAATTATTTTAAATGTTTATGTATACTTGGGAGACCTGGAGAAAGTTAATTTGAATATTATCTATGAAGATGATGTCCAAAATTTTATTAGAAATTGATTTATTAATTATTTTAAATGTTTATGTATACTTGGGAGACCTGGAGAAAGTTAATTTTAATATTATCTATGAAGATGATGTCCAAAATTTTATTAAAAATTGATTTATTAATTATTTTAAATGTTTATGTATACTTGGGAGACCTGGAGAAAGTTAATTTGAATATTATCTATGAAGATGATGTCCAAAATTTTATTAGAAATTGATTTATTAATTATTTTAAATGTTTATGTATACTTGGGAGACCTGGAGAAAGTTAATTTGAATATTACCTATGAAGATGATGTCCAAAATTTTATTAGAAATTGATTTATTAATTATTTTAAATGTTTATATATACTTGGGAGACCTGGAGAAAGTTAATTTGAATATTACCTATGAAGATGATGTCCAAAATTTTATTAGAAATTGATTTATTAATTATTTTAAATGTTTATGTATACTTGGAAGACCTGGAGAAAGTTAATTTGAATATTACCTATGAAGATGATGTCCAAAATTTTATTAGAAATTAATTTATTAATTATTTTAAATGTTTATGTATACTTTAGAGACCTGGAGAAAGTTAATTTGAATATTACCTATGAAGATGATGTCCAAAATTTTATTAGAAATTAATTTATTAATTATTTTAAATGTTTATGTATACTTTAGAGACCTGGAGAAAGTTAATTTGAATATTACCTATGAAGATGATGTCCAAAATTTTATTAAAAATTGATTTATAAATTATTTTAAATGTTTATGTATACTTGGGAGACCTGGAGAAAGTTAATTTGAATATTACCTATGAAGATGATGTCCAAAATTTTATTAGAAATTAATTTATTAATTATTTTAAATGTTTATGTATACTTTAGAGACCTGGAGAAAGTTAATTTGAATATTACCTATGAAGATGATGTCCAAAATTTTATTAAAAATTGATTTATAAATTATTTTAAATGTTTATGTATACTTGGGAGACCTGGAGAAAGTTAATTTGAATATTACCTATGAAGATGATGTCCAAAATTTTATTAGAAATTAATTTATTAATTATTTTAAATGTTTATGTATACTTTAGAGACCTGGAGAAAGTTAATTTGAATATTACCTATGAAGATGATGTCCAAAATTTTATTAAAAATTGATTTATAAATTATTTTAAATGTTTATGTATACTTGGGAGACCTGGAGAAAGTTAATTTGAATATTACCTATGAAGATGATGTCCAAAATTTTATTAGAAATTAATTTATTAATTATTTTAAATGTTTATGTATACTTTAGAGACCTGGAGAAAGTTAATTTGAATATTACCTATGAAGATGATGTCCAAAATTTTATTAAAAATTGATTTATTAATTATTTTAAATGTTTATGTATACTTGGGAGACCTGGAGAAAGTTAATTTGTATATTACCTATGAAGATGATGTCCAAAATTTTATTAGAAATTGTTTTATTAATAATTTTAAATGTTTATGTATACTTGGGAGACCTGGAGAAAGTTAATTTGAATATTATCTATGAAGATGATGTCCAAAATTTTATTAGAAATTGATTTATTAATTATTTTAAATGTTTATGTATACTTGGGAGACCTGGAGAAAGTTAATTTTAATATTATCTATGAAGATGATGTCCAAAATTTTATTAAAAATTGATTTATTAATTATTTTAAATGTTTATGTATACTTGGGAGACCTGGAGAAAGTTAATTTGAATATTATCTATGAAGATGATGTCCAAAATTTTATTAGAAATTGATTTATTAATTATTTTAAATGTTTATGTATACTTGGGAGACCTGGAGAAAGTTAATTTGAATATTACCTATGAAGATGATGTCCAAAATTTTATTAGAAATTGATTTATTAATTATTTTAAATGTTTATATATACTTGGGAGACCTGGAGAAAGTTAATTTGAATATTACCTATGAAGATGATGTCCAAAATTTTATTAAAAATTGATTTATTAATTATTTTAAATGTTTATGTATACTTGGGAGACCTGGAGAAAGTTAATTTGAATATTACCTATGAAGATGATGTCCAAAATTTTATTAGAAATTGATTTATTAATTATTTTAAATGTTTATGTATACTTGGGAGACCTGGAGAAAGTTAATTTGAATATTACCTATGAAGATGGTGTCCAAAATTTTATTAGAAATTGATTTATTAATTATTTTAAATGTTTATGTATACTTGGGAGACCTGGAGAAAGTTAATTTGAATATTACCTATGAAGATGATGTCCAAAAATTTTATTAAAAATTGATTTATTAATAATTTTAAATGTTTATGTATACTTGGGAGACCTGGAGAAAGTTAATTTGAATATTACCTATGAAGATGATGTCCAAAATTTTATTAGAAATAAGTTTATTAATTATTTTAAATATTTGTGTGTACTTGGGAAACCTGGAGAATGTTAATATAAAAATCCCCTATGAAGATGACGTCCAAAGTTTAGTTTTTCGATTTGATAGCATTTAAAAAACCAACAGGACTTAAATATTTACGATGTTCTGGCTTTTAGTATTATTGAAAACGGTATAAAAATTTTCGAGTGAGGATAATTTCTCACGAAACTCAGACTTTTGCGAGTTTATTCGTTTAATTTTTCATATTTTCTCATCTGGATAACGCCTCGCTGTTGTTTTTAATATTCGCTTTTGGAGAACCGAAACTCTTGACTCGAGAGAATACAGGGTAGGACTTTTTACATCCCAAAGCAAAAAAATTAATAAACACTATAATATTTTGCTTATAAATCACCTGGAGGAATAAATAAAAATATTACCTATGAAGATGATGTCCAAAATTTTATTAAAAAATAGTTAATTTAACTTCCACTATGTATAATAAATGATTTAAAAATATAAAAAACTAATTTTTACAAAAATTTTGGACACCATCTTCATAGGTAATTGATTTATTAATGTTGTCCAGGTGATCCAGGCGTCTAAAAGGGTGTTATAAATGTTCAAATATTATTTAAAAAAATTTTGGACACGAAAATGATATTTATTAATAATATTATGGACATCTTCTTCAGAGGTGATTGATTTATTCTTGTTGTCTAGGTGCTACAAATGCTTAGAAGCAATTGTACTTTAATATTTCGCTCCTAGAACACCTGGAGGAATGATTACAAATATTACCTATGAAGATGATGTCCAATATTTTATTAAAAACCAGTTAATTTTACTTCCACTATATATAATAATTGATTTAAAAATATAAAAAACTAATTTTTACAAAAATTTTGGACACCATCTTCAAAGGTAATTGATTTATTAATGTTGTCCAGGTGATCCAGGTGTCTAAAAGGGTGTAATAATTGTTCAAATTTTATTTAAAAAAATTGCGGACCCGAAAATGATATTTATTAATAATATTATGGACATCTTCTTCAGAGGCGATTTTTTAATGAGCTATCTCCAAGTGCTCCAGATGTTTCAAATTATAAATTATTGGAATAACTCCCATTTTCACTCTGAAAATAATCCTAATTTCAGTCGGTATTAGTGACGGGTGGTAAATTTATCGGCACATCTACCGACGATATTAATTTGCGCGGGGCAGATTTGCAACGTGCGGAATTCGTCGGTTAATTGCTGCTCGCTAATATTTTAAATAATGTTAGAGCAATAATTCCCGGGCGCTGGCTGATGGATGGTGGCATACCAACACAAAGAAAAAAAATATCCCCAACGGTTGGAATTCTTTTCGAATTGTTTGTTTGTTTGCGTATTTGCGGTGGTTCTAGTGACGACTGATGCACGTTTATGTCTCTCATTAACGTTTAATCGTTGCATAAACAACTGGAAGTTGTGGAAATTCAGATTTATATTAAAATTATAATAGTATCATGTTGTACTGCGTTTTTAACGTTATAACATTAATTTAAATGGCAGTAAATTAGAATTACATGACAATTGTAAAATCATGGACGCCATCTTCAGCGAAATTGTTTATTTTGATGATAAAACAACTTAATTTTACATTTTAAGCATTTTTAGTAAAAAAAAGTGGACATCATCTCCGTGGGTGGATTATTCACCAGGTCCCCCAGGTGTCTAAAAAGATTCTTGTAAATATTAAATAATGGATACGAGTATTTTTAATCAAAATTTTGAACATCTTCCACGTAGAATATCGATTTTGTGAAAATCATGGACGCCATCTTCAGCGAAATTGTTTATTTAGATGATAAAACAACTTAATTATACATTTTAAGTATTTTTTATAAAAAAACTGGACATCATCTCCGTGGGCGAATTATTTAAGAGGTCCCCCAGGTGTATAAAAAGATTCTTATTAATATTAAATAATGGATACGAGTATTTTTAATCAAAATTTTGGACATCTTCCACGTAGAATATCGATTTTGTGAAAATCATGGACGCCATCTTCAGCGAAATTGTTTATTTAGATGATAAAACAACTTAATTATACATTTTAAGTATTTTTTATAAAAAAACTGGACATCATCTCCGTGGGCGAATTATTTAAGAGGTCCCCCAGGTGTATAAAAAGATTCTTATTAATATTAAATAATGGATACGAGTATTTTTAATCAAAATTTTGGACATCTTCCACGTAGAATATCGATTTTGTGAAAATCATGGACGCCATCTTCAGCGAAATTGTTTATTTAGATGATAAAACAACTTAATATTACATTTTAAGTATTTTTAGTAAAAAAAAGTGGACATCATCTCCGTGGGTGGATTATTCACCAGGTCCCCCAGGTGTCTAAAAAGATTCTTGTAAATATTAAATAATGGATACGAGTATTTTTAATCAAAATTTTGAACATCTTCCACGTAGAATATCGATTTTGTGAAAATCATGGACGCCATCTTCAGCGAAATTGTTTATTTAGATGATAAAACAACTTAGTTATACATTTTAAGTATTTTTTATAAAAAAAACTGGACATCATCTCCGTGGGTGGATTATTCACCAGGTCCCCCAGGTGTATAAAAAGATTCTTATAAATATTAAATAATAGATACGAGTATTTTTAATCAAAATTTTGAACATCTTCCACGTAGAATATCGATTTTTTAAAATAATGGACGCCATCTTCAGCGAAATTGTTTATTTGGATGATAAAACAACTTAATTATACATTTTAAGTATTTTTAATAAAAAAAACTGGACATCATCTCCGTGGCTGGGTTATTTACCAGGTCCCCCAGGTGTATAAAAAGATTCTTATAAATATTAAATAATGGATACGAGTATTTTTAATCAAAATTTTGAACATCTTCCACGTAGAATATCGATTTTGTGAAAATCATGGACGCCATCTTCAGCGAAATTGTTTATTTAGATGATAAAACAACTTAATTATATATTTTAAGTATTTTTTATAAAAAAAACTGGACATCATCTCCGTGGGCGGATTATTTACCAGGTCCCCCAGGTGTATAAAAAGATTCTTATAAATGTTAAATAATGGATAAGAGTATTTTTAATCAAAATTTTGAACATCTTCCACGTAGAATATCCATTTTGTGAAAATCATGGACGCCATCTTCAGCGAAATTGTTTATTTAGATGATAAAACAACTTAATTATACATTTTAAGTATTTTTAATAAAAAAAACTGGACATCATCTCCGTGGCTGGGTTATTTACCAGGTCCCCCAGGTGTATAAAAAGATTCTTATAAATATTAAATAATGGATACGAGTATTTTTAATCAAAATTTTGGACATCTTCCCCCCCAGAATATCGATTTTGTAAAATCATGGACGCCATCTTCAGCGAAATTGTTTATTTAGATGATAAAACAACTTAATTATACATTTTAAGTATTTTTAATAAAAAAAACTGGACATCATCTCCGTGGGCGGATTATTTACCAGGTCCCCAGGTTTATAAAAAGATTCTTATAAATATTAAATAATGGATACGAGTATTTTTAATCAAAATTTTGGACATCTTCCACGTAGAATATCGATTTTTTGAAAATCATGGACGCCATCTTCAGCGAAATTGTTTATTTTGATGATAAAACAACTTAATTAAACATTTTAAGCATTTTTTATAAAAAAAACTGGACATCATCTCCGTGGGCGGATTATTCACCAGGTCCCCCAGGTGTATAAAAAGATTCTTATAAATATTAAATAATAGATACGAGTATTTTTAATCAAAATTTTGAACATCTTCCACGTAGAATATCGATTTTGTGAAAATCATGGACGCCATCTTCAGCGAAATTGTTTATTTTGATGATAAAACAACTTAATTTTACATTTTAAGTATTTTTATTAAAAAAAAGTGGACATCATCTCCGTGGGTGGATTATTCACCAGGTCCCCCAGGTATATAAAAAGATTCTAATAAATATTAAATAATGGATACGAGTATTTTTAATCAAAATTTTGGACATCTTCCCCCATAGAATATCCATTTTGTGAAAATCATGGACGCCATCTTCAGCGAAATTGTTTATTTTGATGATTAAACAACTTAATTTTACATTTTAAGTATTTTTATTAAAAAAAAGTGGACATCATCTCCGTGGGTGGATTATTCACCAGGTCCCCCAGGTATATAAAAAGATTCTAATAAATATTAAATAATGGATACGAGTATTTTTAATCAAAATTTTGGACATCTTCCCCCATAGAATATCCATTTTGTGAAAATCATGGACGCCATCTTCAGCGAAATTGTTTATTTTGATGATTAAACAACTTAATTTTACATTTTAAGTATTTTTATTAAAAAAAAGTGGACATCATCTCCGTGGGTGGATTATTCACCAGGTCCCCCAGGTATATAAAAAGATTCTAATAAATATTAAATAATGGATACGAGTATTTTTAATCAAAATTTTGGACATCTTCCCCGTAGAATATATATTTATTTAATGTATCCAGGTGATTATTTGTTTTATATAACATTCAACTAATTCCTTCATTCTCAATTACCGTCTAAATCCTCTCACGAAATAAACCCTAGCTCAAACATATCGTCAGGTGTACGGCGCGTGATAACCGCGGGCCGGTAGGGGGGGGCGGTTTTTGGGGAAGGCGGTTTGCGTTAATTCCAAGCGTACAGATTACGCACGTTCGCTCCATTGGAAATCCTCCCGTTCTATGGAAATGTTGGTCAAATATATCATTCCGACTTGACATTGCAATTCTCTTATCTACGCGACGCTGCCGCCGCCGCAAGCCCGCTCCCTAGGCTCTCTCCGATGAAAAACAGAATTCCGAGTGAGAGTAGCCGGAGGAGAGGAAGAGGAAGTTATATTGCAAACAAAACACTAGCGGAATTTTCAGGATTGGATTTAGATATTTTTAAATTTTTTTGTAAGTAAATTTTCACCTGGAGAAACCATTTCCCTGAAGAAGACGTCCACGATTTTCATAATTTTACCATTAAACCAATATTTTTAATATTTTTAAAGATTTTCGATACCTGGAGTACCTATAGGAACCGATTTCTCTGAAGATGACGTCCACGATTTCCATAATTTTACTTTTAAAACAAAATTTTTAATATTTTTAAAGATTTTAGATACCTGGAGTACCTATAGGAACCGATTTCTCTGAAGATGACGTCCACGATTTCCATAATTTTACTTTTAAAATAATATTTTTATTATTTTTAAAGATTTTAGATACCTGGAGTACCTATAGGAACCGATTTCTCTGAAGATGACGTCCACGATTTCCATAATTTTACTTTTAAAATAATATTTTTAATATTTTTAAAGATTTTAGATACCTGGAGTACCTATAGGAACCGATTTCTCTGAAGACGACGTCCACGATTTCCATAATTTTACTATTAAAACAATATTTTTAATATTTTTAAAGATTTTAGATACCTGGAGTACCTATAGGAACCGATTTCTCTGAAGACGACGTCCACGATTTCCATAATTTTACTTTTAAAATAATATTTTTAATATTTTTAAAGATTTTAGATACCTGGAGTACCTATAGGAACCGATTTCTCTGAAGAAGGCGTCCACGATTTCCATAATTTTACTTTTAAAACAATATTTTTAATAATTTTATACATTTTAGACACCTGGAGTATCTATAGGAACCGATTTCTCTGAAGAAGACGTCCACGATTTCCATAATTTTACTTTTAAAATAAAATTTTTAATATTTTTAAAGATTTTAGATACCTGGAGTACCTATAGAAACCGAATTCTCTGAAGAAGACGTCCACGATTTTACTTTTAAATCAATATTTTTAATACTTTTACAGATATTAGACACCTGGAGTACCTATAGAAACCGAATTCTCTGAAGAAGACGTCCACGATTTTACTTTTAAAACAATATTTTTAATACTTTTACACATTTTAGACACCTGGAGTACCTATAGGAACCGAATTCTCTGAAGAAGACGTCCACGATTTTACTTTTAAATCAATATTTTTAATACTTTTACACATATTAGACACCTGGAGTACCTATAGAAACCGAATTCTCTGAAGAAGACGTCCACGATTTTACTTTTAAAACAATATTTTTAATACTTTTACACATATTAGACACCTGGAGTACCTATAGAAACCGAATTCTCTGAAGAAGACGTCCACGATTTTACTTTTAAAACAATATTTTTAATACTTTTACACATTTTAGACACCTGGAGTACCTATAGAAACCGAATTCTCTGAAGAAGACGTCCACCATTTTACTTTTAAAACAATATTTTTAATACTTTTACACATTTTAGACACCTGGAGTAACTATAGAAACCGAATTCTCTGAAGAAGACGTCCACGATTTTACTTTTAAAACAATATTTTTAATAGTTTTACACATTTTAGACACCTGGAGTACCTATAGAAACCGAATTCTCTGAAGAAGACGTCCACGATTTTACTTTTAAAACAATATTTTTAATACTTTTACATATTTTAGACACCTGGAGTACCTATAGAAACCGAATTCTCTGAAGAAGACGTCCACGATTTTACTTTTAAAACAATATTTTTAATACTTTTACACATTTTAGACACCTGGAGTACCTATAGAAACCGAATTCTCTGAAGAAGACGTCCACGATTTTACTTTTAAAACAATATTTTTAATACTTTTACATATTTTAAACACCTGGAGTACCTATAGAAACCGAATTCTCTGAAGAAGACGTCCACCATTTTACTTTTAAAACAATATTTTTAATACTTTTACACATTTTAGACACCTGGAGTACCTATAGAAACCGAATTCTCTGAAGAAGACGTCCACGATTTTACTTTTAAAACAATATTTTTAATACTTTTACACATTTTAGACACCTGAAGTACCTATAGAAACCGAATTCTCTGAAGAAGACGTCCACGATTTTACTTTTAAAACAATATTTTTAATACTTTTACACATTTTAGACACCTGGAGTACCTATAGAAACCGAATTCTCTGAAGAAGACGTCCACGATTTTACTTTTAAATCAATATATTTAATACTTTTACACATTTTAGACACCTGGAGTACCCATGGAAACCGAATTCTCTGAAGAAGACGTCCACGATTTTACTTTTAAATCAATATATTTAATACTTTTACACATTTTAGACACCTGGAGTAACTATAGAAACCGAATTCTCTGAAGAAGACGTCCACGATTTTACTTTTAAAACAATATTTTTAATACTCTTACACATTTTAGACACCTGGAGTACCTATAGAAACCGAATTCTCTGAAGATGATGTCCAAGATTATAATAAATATTAGTTCATTTGCATATTTTAACTAATCTATTTATACAATTTTAGCCCTTCCTATCACCTGGAAAATGCTAACCGCCTTGAAGACGATTTTAATGTAAAGTTTTTCCTCCGGGAACTCCGAATCCGGAAATCAAAATGCTCGGTTGGGTTAATTACACTCCGCTTCCACGATAACAACTAAATTACTGTTTTTTTTTGTTTTCGCGATACGATAAATGAGGAAAATGGCGCCCGAAACAGACAAAAATATTTATTTAAGAAAAATATAGAGCTGATGATTATTTAAGGGTGAAACGTATATTTAGTTATCGACTTACCAATTATTAACTTGTAGTATCGTAAGGCCAGTATCCTGCGCTAGCTGCTTTTTCTGATCCTCCGACGGGTAGGGATGCTGAAACAAAAAAAAAATTATTTGGACATCATCTTCATGGGTAATTTATTATTTAGGTTCCACCAGGTTAAAAATATTTATAACATAAAATTCAGGACGTCTTCTTCAGAGGTGATTTAACAAATTGCGTTTTTTAGATTCTCCAGGTATTAGAATTATAAAAATATTTTTGAAAATGTAAAATTTTGGACATCATCTTCGAAGGTGATTTTTTAATTTGAGTTCTTCAGGTGTCTAAACATTATTAAAAATTAAAAATAAAATAAAATTGATATTAAAATTTATATATAAATTAATATTTATTTAAATTTTGGACATCATCTTCGAAGGTGATTTTTTAATTTGAGTTCTTCAGGTGTCTAAACATTATTAAAAATTAAAAATAAAATAAAATTGATATTAAAATTTATATATAAATTAATATTTATTTAAATTTTGGACACCATCTTCGAAGGCGATTTTTTAATTTGAGTTCTTCAGGTGTCTAAACATTATTAAAAATTAAAAATAAAATAAAATTGATATTAAAATTTATATATAAATTAATATTTATTTAAATTTTGGACATCATCTTCGAAGGTGATTTTTTAATTTGAGTTCTTCAGGTGTCTAAACACTATTAGAAATTAAAAATAAAATAAAAATGATATTAAAATATGTATATAAATTAATATTTATTTAAATTTTGGACATCATCTTCGAAGGTGATTTTTTAATTTGAGTTCTTCAGGTGTCTAAACATTATTAGAAATTAAAAATAAAATAAAATTGATATTAAAATTTGTATATAAATTAATATTTATTTAAATTTTGGACATCATCTTCGAAGGCGATTTTTTAATTTGAGTCCTCCAGGTGTCTAAACACTACTAGAAATTAAAAATAAAATAAAATTGATATTAAAATATGTATAAAAATTAATATTTATTTAAATTTTGGACATCATCTTCGAAGGTGATTTTTTAATTTGAGTTCTTCAGGTGTCTAAACACTATTAGAAATTAAAAATAAAATAAAAATGATATTAAAATATGTATATAAATTAATATTTATTTAAATTTTGGACATCATCTTCGAAGGTGATTTTTTAATTTGAGTTCTTCAGGTGTCTAAACACTATTAGAAATTAAAAATAAAATAAAAATGATATTAAAATATGTATATAAATTAATATTTATTTAAATTTTGGACATCATCTTCGAAGGTGATTTTTTAATTTGAGTTCTTCAGGTGTCTAAACATTATTAGAAATTAAAAATAAAATAAAATTGATATTAAAATTTATATATAAATTAATATTTATTTAAATTTTGGACATCATCTTCGAAGGTGATTTTTTAATTTGAGTTCTTCAGGTGTCTAAACATTATTAGAAATTAAAAATAAAATAAAATTGATATTAAAATTTGTATATAAATTAATATTTATTTAAATTTTGGACATCATCTTCGAAGGCGATTTTTTAATTTGAGTCCTCCAGGTGTCTAAACACTACTAGAAATTAAAAATAAAATAAAATTGATATTAAAATATGTATAAAAATTAATATTTATTTAAATTTTGGACATCATCTTCGAAGGTGATTTTTTAATTTGAGTTCTTCAGGTGTCTAAACACTATTAGAAATTAAAAATAAAATAAAAATGATATTAAAATATGTATATAAATTAATATTTATTTAAATTTTGGACATCATCTTCGAAGGTGATTTTTTAATTTGAGTTCTTCAGGTGTCTAAACATTATTAGAAATTAAAAATAAAATAAAATTGATATTAAAATTTATATATAAATTAATATTTATTTAAATTTTGGACATCATCTTCGAAGGCGATTTTTTAATTTGAGTTCTTCAGGTGTCTAAACATTATTAAAAATTAAAAATAAAATAAAATTGATATTAAAATATGTGTATAAATTAATATTTATTTAAATTTTGGACACCATCTTCGAAGGCGATTTTTTAATTTGAGTTCTTCAGGTGTCTAAACATTATTAAAAATTAAAAATAAAATAAAATTGATATTAAAATTTGTATATAAATTAATATTTATTTAAATTTTGGACATCATCTTCGAAGGCGATTTTTTAATTTGAGTTCTTCAGGTGTCTAAACACTATTAGAAATTAAAAATAAAATAAAATTGATATTAAAATTTGTATATAAATTAATATTTATTTAAATTTTGGACATCATCTTCGAAGGTGATTTTTTAATTTGAGTCCTCCAAGTGTCTAAACACTATTAGAAATTAAAAATAAAATAAAATTGATATTAAAATATGTGTATAAATTAATATTTATTTAAATTTTGGACATCATCTTCGAAGGTGATTTTTTAATTTGAGTCCTCCAAGTGTCTAAACACTATTAGAAATTAAAAATAAAATAAAATTGATATTAAAATATTTATATAAATTAATATTTATTTAAATTTTGGACATCATCTTCGAAGGTGATTTTTTAATTTGAGTCCTCCAAGTGTCTAAACACTATTAAAAATTAAAAATAAAATAAAATTGATATTAAAATATGTATATAAATTAATATTTATTTAAATTTTGGACATCATCTTCGAAGGTGATTTTTTAATTTGAGTTCTTCAGGTATCTAAACATTATTAGAAATTAAAAATAAAATAAAATTGATATTAAAATTTATATATAAATTAATATTTATTTAAATTTTGGACATCATCTTCGAAGGTGATTTTTTAATTTGAGTCCTCCAAGTGTCTAAACATTATTAGAAATTAAAAATAAAATAAAATTGATATTAAAATATTTATATAAATTAATATTTATTTAAATTTTGGACATCATCTTCGAAGGTGATTTTTTAATTTGAGTTCTTCAGGTATCTAAACATTATTAGAAATTAAAAATAAAATAAAATTGATATTAAAATTTATATATAAATTAATATTTATTTAAATTTTGGACATCATCTTCGAAGGTGATTTTTTAATTTGAGTCCTCCA
This sequence comes from Neocrepidodera transversa, assembly GCA_963243735.1. Lineage (NCBI taxonomy): Eukaryota > Metazoa > Arthropoda > Insecta > Coleoptera > Chrysomelidae > Neocrepidodera > Neocrepidodera transversa. Next base: position 11,456,638 of record OY725356.1, read on the forward strand.
AGTGTCTAAACATTATTAGAAATTAAAAATAAAATAAAATTGATATTAAAATATTTATATAAATTAATATTTATTTAAATTTTGGACATCATCTTCGAAGGTGATTTTTTAATTTGAGTTCTTCAGGTATCTAAACATTATTAGAAATTAAAAATAAAATAAAATTGATATTAAAATTTATATATAAATTAATATTTATTTAAATTTTGGACATCATCTTCGAAGGTGATTTTTTAATTTGAGTCCTCCAAGTGTCTAAACATTATTAGAAATTAAAAATAAAATAAAATTGATATTAAAATTTATATATAAATTAATATTTATTTAAATTTTGGACATCATCTTCGAAGGTGATTTTTTAATTTGAGTTCTTCAGGTATCTAAACATTATTAGAAATTAAAAATAAAATAAAATTGATATTAAAATTTATATATAAATTAATATTTATTTAAATTTTGGACATCATCTTCGAAGGTGATTTTTTAATTTGAGTCCTCCAAGTGTCTAAACATTATTAGAAATTAAAAATAAAATAAAATTGATATTAAAATATTTATATAAATTAATATTTATTTAAATTTTGGACATCATCTTCGAAGGTGATTTTTTAATTTGAGTTCTTCAGGTATCTAAACATTATTAGAAATTAAAAATAAAATAAAATTGATATTAAAATTTATATATAAATTAATATTTATTTAAATTTTGGACATCATCTTCGAAGGTGATTTTTTAATTTGAGTTCTTCAGGTATCTAAACATTATTAAAAATTAAAAATAAAATAAAATTGATATTAAAATTTATATATAAATTAATATTTATTTAAATTTTGGACATCATCTTCGAAGGTGATTTTTTAATTTGAGTTCTTCAGGTATCTAAACATTATTAGAAATTAAAAATAAAATAAAATTGATATTAAAATTTATATATAAATTAATATTTATTTAAATTTTGGACATCATCTTCGAAGGCGATTTTTTAATTTGAGTTCTTCAGGTGTCTAAACATTATTAGAAATTAAAAATAAAATAAAATTGATATTAAAATATGTATATAAATTAATATTTATTTAAATTTTGGACATCATCTTCGAAGGCGATTTTTTAATTTGAGTCCTCCAAGTGTCTAAACATTATTAGAAATTAAAAATAAAATAAAATTGATATTAAAATTTGTATATAAATTAATATTTATTTAAATTTTGGACATCATCTTCGAAGGCGATTTTTTAATTTGAGTCCTCCAAGTGTCTAAACATTATTAGAAATTAAAAATAAAATAAAATTGATATTAAAATATTTATATAAATTAATATTTATTTAAATTTTGGACATCATCTTCGAAGGTGATTTTTTAATTTGAGTTCTTCAGGTATCTAAACATTATTAGAAATTAAAAATAAAATAAAATTGATATTAAAATTTGTATATAAATTAATATTTATTTAAATTTTGGACATCATCTTCGAAGGCGATTTTTTAATTTGAATTCTTCAGGTGTCTAAACATTATTAGAAATTAAAAATAAAATAAAATTGATATTAAAATTTGTATATAAATTAATATCTAATAAAATTTTGGACATCATCTTCGAAGGTGATTTTTTAATTAACTTCCTCTAGGTGACTATGTTAGTCTATTTGGTCAAATATGTAATTTAAAATAATTTTAATTGTAATTTTTGATGATTTTTAGGCTAATTTAAAATTTAAGTATGAAAATCTATGATTTCAATAAGGCATTTGATTGTGTTTACTGTATCTTCGTTATTAGTAGTCAGATTTGCATATAACAAACTATAATGTTGTATAAATGTGATTTAAAATAAATATTCAAGTAAAAAAAATCATGAGCAGCAACAAAGACAAAAGAGCATTATCGTCTATCTTTGTTATTAGTGGTCGGATTTAAACGGGATAAATTACATCGTAATCATGTGGTAAAAAACAATAATTTAGAAAAATGTTGGACATCATCTTCAAAGGGATTTTATAAATATGCGTTTTTTACATTGTCCAGGTATCTACATAGTATCAGATATGTATAAATATTCTTGTGAATGTAAAATTGTGGACATCATCTTCAAAGGCGACATCGTAAAATTAATCTCCAGGTATTGGGAATTGCTTATTATATATAAAAAAACTAGTATATGGTAATTTTATGGACATCATCTTCATAGGTGATTTTTTAATTAACTTTTTCTAGGTGACTATGTTAGTCTAGGTGGTAAAATCGGTTTGAAATATATAATTAAACTAATTTCAATTATAATTTTGGACATCATCTTCGAAGGCGATTTTTTAATTCGACTTCTGCAGGTATCTAAATACCATTAAAAATTTATATGTCGCAATTACAAATCATCCGCGTGACGTTTATTAACATCTCGGAAATTCTAACGATCAAAAAACGAAGTAAATTTAATCCCCTACGTTGCAAAATCGTTCCCACATCAATTGGTCGATGCGTCTTTTGTCGTTTATTAGTCGACCCGTGATGTTTGCACGTCCGAACGCCGCCTCCTAGATGCGAACACGGGTAATCACGTGTCATTTCTATCAGACCGCCCAAAACGTAAATTACCGTACGTCGGACCAGTAGATACGCATACGCCTACTTTTTTTTTTCGTTACACAAAACGCTGACTAGATGGAATTTTATTCAGCAATTATAAATAATTATTGTATTATATGGTTCAAATCATATTTTATTTAACCGTAAAATCTCTCTAACACTTACCGCATGATGTGCATCTTGAGAGAAAATGCCTAATGTTATGGAAAACGACTGTTCTTCCAAATTCATCCGACCTGTGGATGGAATTGCTCGTAAAACTCATCCAATAGGTGGTTACGACTTTCGGAAAGACCAGAACCGGTTTAAGCAAAATTCCCACATAAATTCAATCACATTTAACTCGCCTCGTCCATAAATAATCCCTCTCTTGTATCAAACACGTAAAATATAAAAGTCTTAAGACAAATTATCTCCAATATATATGATTTTTTTTTGGTTGGGCTAAAACCGGTTCTGTACGGGAGCACTTTCGTCCGGGGGTAGGTACACCCCTCTTCAATCTGCGACCTCCGAATGGGATTTGGGATATCCTTTGATTATCGTTTAAGCTCCGACCGTGTTTTGAATAAAGAAACGGAGATGTAACCGGCGACGAAACGTCTTGTAAGATGACAATTGAATAGCGGTTTTATCGTTTTTTTAGGTCGTACGACTCTCATTTCGGATATAAATTTATAGAATCGATTTTTTTTTGAATTATTTATCGTTGGATTTGATTTATATAATAAAAATAACAGATTTGCATTGGATTATAAAAATCACCTTCGAAGATGATGTCCAAAATTATAATTGAAATTAGTTTAATTATATATTTCAAACCGATTTTACCACCTAGACTAACATAATCACCTAGAAAAAGTTAATTAAAAAATCACCTATGAAGATGATGTCCATAAAATTACCATATACTAGTTTATTTATATATAATAAGCAATTCTTAATACCTGGAAATTAATTTTACGATGTCGCCTTTGAAGATGATGTCCATAATTTTACATTCACAAGAATATTTATACATTTCTGATACTATGTAGATACCTGGACAATGTAAAAAACGCATATTTATAAAATCCCTTTGAAGATGATGTCCAACATTTTTCTAAATAGTTATTTTTTACCACATGATTACGATGTAATTTATCCCGTTTAAATCCGCCCACTAATAACAAAGATAGACGATAATGCTCTTTTGTCTTTGTTGCTGCGCATGATTTTTTTTACTTGAATATTTATTTTAAATCACATTTATACAACATTATAGTTTGCTCTATGCAAATCTGACTACTAATAACGAAGATACAGTCAACACAATCAAATGCCTTGTTGAAATCACAGATTTACATACTTAAATTGTAAATTAGCCTAAAAATCATCATCACTTTCGAAGATGATCATGCAATCATGCGCAGCAGCAACGACAAAAGGGCATTATCGTCTATCTCTGTTATTAGTGGTCGGATTTAAACGGGACAAATGACATCCTAATCAGGTAGTAAAAAACAATTATTTACAAAAATGTTGGACATCATCTTCAAAGGCGATTGTCCAATTTTGCGTTTTTTAGATTATCCAGGTATCTACATAGTATCAGAAATGTATAAATATTCTTGTAAATGTAAAATTGTGGACATCATCTTCAAAGGCGACATCGTAAAATCATTCTCCAGGTGTTGGGAATTGCTTATTAGATATAAATAAACTAGTATATGTTTAGTTTTTGGACATCACCTTCATAGGTGGAAAAGTGTGGCAAAAAACAATAGTTGCAAAAAAATGAGTAGTATAAAAAAGGGGGATAAAATGGGTTAAAATTAACATTTTGGTAATTGTACTTAAGTTAGCTGTCATTTTTTTTTTATTTTATCAAAACCAGTAAATCCGACGTCAACAAAACGCTCCAACATCTATCTCTTTCTCTGTCTTGAATTAATTCCAATCGAGAGTCTGACTTGTCGAGGCGCATTTGAATAGAATGAAAAAATAAACATCTCGGCGAAAAATCCGAGAGTGAACAAACGGGCGGTAGTCCGGCCACTCTAATGATTATTCAACTGTTTTGCATGCGGGGAAAGTTTATGTCGCGAGTCTGAGAGAGAGGAGAGCCGCGGACCCATCATTTATACCGAACGTCGCTTTCTGCCTTTTGTTCTTTCTACGCAAATGATTTCGTTTGAGCTTGCAATTATTGTTGGCTGCCATGGGAATGATAATAGTCCGATGGATTCTATAAATTTTGTATGAGAGAAGAGTGAGATGTGATCCATTGTTTATTGTATGCGTTGCTTGTAAGGAATATTGTCGTTTTGCGTTTCAACAACTTAAACGCACCAAAAATTGTTTATAATGCTTTTTTTCATACGATTAAAAAAATTAAGCAATAATGAAGTTAGAAAACGAAGGACCAATGCATTTTTTTACACATACATTTTTTTGAACATTTTTTGACAATTTCAATTTTTTTTACATTATTTTTATAAAAAAGCAACAGTGCATTTTTCCTGACTTGATTTTGGACTATAAATTAAATTATGGGACTTTAGATTAAAGTAAAAATGCATTTTTTCCTTTCGAATTACTAATTACTAAAATTTTTACAATTTTTTTAAGTTGAATGCCATCCATTAGGTATTAAAAAAAATCTTAACGAAAGTAAGGAGTAACTATTTTTATGCTCATCAGACATTCTAATCTGAATGGCAACATTGCAGATGTTAGACATATTGTTTTCGATACTTACATTGTATTTAAAAAAAAATGTAAACGAAAGATAGGAGAAAATTATTTTTATGTCCAAACAAACTGATTATGGCAACATCGCAGAAGTCAGACATATTGTTTCCGACACTTACATTGCATTAAAAAAATGTTAACGAAAGTTAGGAGAAAATTATTTCTATGTCCAAACAAACTGATCATGGCAACATTGCAGATGTCAGACATATTGTTTCCGACACTTCCATTGCATTAAAAAAAGTGTAAACGAAAGTTAGGAGCAAATTATTTTTATGTCCAAACAAACTGATTATGGCAACATCGCAGAAGTCAGACATATTGTTTTCGACACTTTCATTGCATTAAAAAAAGTGTAAACGAAAGTTAGGAGAAAATTATTTTTATGTCCAAACAAACTGATCATGGCAACATTGCAGATGTCAGACATATTGTTTCCGACACTTCCATTGCATTAAAAAAAGTGTAAACGAAAGTTAGGAGCAAATTATTTTTATGTCCAAACAAACTGATCATGGCAACATTGCAGATGTCAGACATATTGTTTCCGACACTTCCATTGCATTAAAAAAAGTGTAAACGAAAGTTAGGAGAAATTATTTTTATGTCCAAACAAACTGATCATGGCAACATCGCAGATGTCAGACATATTGTTTTCGACACTTACATTGCATTAAAAAAAATGTAAACGAAAGTTAGGAGAAAATTATTTTTATGTCCAAACAAACTGATCATGGCAACATCGCAGATGTCAGACATATTGTTTTCGACACTTACATTGCATTAAAAAAAATGTAAACGAAAGTTAGGAGAAAATTATTTCTATGTCCAAACAAACTGATCATGGCAACATTGCAGATGTCAGACATATTGTTTTCGACACTTCCCTTGCATTAAAAAAAATGTAAACGAAAGTTAGGAGAAAATTATTTCTATGTCCAAACAAACTGATCATGGCAACATTGCAGATGTCAGACATATTGTTTTCGACACTTCCCTTGCATTAAAAAAAATGTAAACGAAAGTTAGGAGGAAATTATTTTTATGTCCAAACAAACTGATCATGGCAACATCGCAGATGTCAGACATATTGTTTTCGACACTTACATTGCATTAAAAAAAATGTAAACGAAAGTTAGGAGAAAATTATTTTTATGTCCAAACAAACTGATCATGGCAACATCGCAGATGTCAGACATATTGTTTTCGACACTTACATTGCATTAAAAAAAATGTAAACGAAAGTTAGGAGAAAATTATTTCTATGTCCAAACAAACTGATCATGGCAACATTGCAGATGTCAGACATATTGTTTTCGACACTTCCCTTGCATTAAAAAAAATGTAAACGAAAGTTAGGAGAAAATTATTTCTATGTCCAAACAAACTGATCATGGCAACATTGCAGATGTCAGACATATTGTTTTCGACACTTCCCTTGCATTAAAAAAAATGTAAACGAAAGTTAGGAGGAAATTATTTTTATGTACAAACAAACTGATCATGGCAACATTGCAGATGTCAGACATATTGTTTGACACTTCCATTGCATTAAAAAAAGTGTAAACGAAAGTTAGGAGCAAATTATTTTTATGTCCAAACAAACTGATCATGGCAACATCGCAGATGTCAGACATATTGTTTCCGATACTTCCATTGCATTAAAAAAATGTTAACGAAGACAACGAGCAACTATTTTTATAACGAAAAAACATAAACTGATCATAAGACATTCTCGCCTATCTTGATGTCCAACTAGAATCCATCTGAATGGCAACATTGCAGATGTCAGACATATTGTTTCCGACACTTACATTGCATTAAAAAAAGTGTAAACGAAAGTTAGGAGCAAATTATTTCTATGTCCAAACAAACTGATCATGGCAACATCGCAGATGTGAGACATATTGTTTCCGACACTTCCATTGCATTAAAAAAATGTTAACGAAAGTTAGGAGCAAATTATTTCTATGCCCAAACAAACTGATCATGGCAACATCGCAGATGTCAGACATATTGTTTTCGACACTTACATTGCATTAAAAAAAGTGTAAACGAAAGTTAGGAGCAAATTATTTTTATGTCCAAACAAACTGATCATGGCAACATTGCAGATGTCAGACATATTGTTTCCGACACTTCCATTACATTGAAAAAAAATGTAAACAAAGGCAACGAGTAACTATTTTTATGACCAAAAAACAAACTGATCATGACATTCTCGCCTATCTTGATATCTAACTAGAACCCATCTGAATGGCAACATTGCAGATGTCATTCGACACTTCCATAGCATTAAAAAAATGTTGAACGAAAGTAAGGAGCAATTATTTTTATGTCCAAACTAATCATGGCAACATTGCAGATGTCAGACATGATTATTTCGACGGAATTTTCAATTAAATATTGTTATAACTCTCGAATTGTTGTCATATTAAAAGAAAATCACCAAATAACCATAAAAAAATTTCCTCCCATCCAAAATAATAATTTTCCTTATACGCAACCGTCTTCATCGATTTCTACGCGATCCACTTGATTTACGGTTATCTCTGTCTGCGAGAAGATTGGAACATCACAATCCGTAGGTGGTAGGTGATGTGTGAGCACCCTGGGGTACATTAAAATCAGTCCAAGTATGTGTGTATATGTATATATGCCCTTACTCCAATTTCGCATCGTCTTGATGGAGATACGCAAATAATGGCCGTACGGAATCCCCGTATTATCGTAAAAATCACTATGCATTGGATGGAAAGAAAGAAAGAGCACGACGAGTCCCCTTATATACTGATAATAATTTATTATATTTGAAAAATGAATTTCGTCATAGCAGGGGGACGTTTTTATGGTTACAATGCAATTACCGGATAATTGTATTGTGTAAAAAAAAATCGATAATTGATAGTGACCTTGAACTAAAACTAGATCAGACAGTTGATACCATGTAACACGGAAAAATAATATTGGGATGGTAGTCATGAGGCTGGTAATGGTGATATACTAAACAATTTCATATAGAAATAAAAATATAACTTATTTTCCTTTGCGATACAGTGGCGTGCCTTTATATATAAGGGTTATGCAGCCCCGGAGACAGTCAAGATGGGGTTATCGGCCACTAGGGACGTTTCGCGAGGTGTGATGGAGAATAGATGGTTCGAGGTCGGGTGTTTTTACCCGGAATTACCGCCGCGAATTCCTGGCAGAAGAGCTAATGGTGGGCCGATGTGGCTCTCGAGGGAACTCTTTTGCATCGTTGCACATCGCTACGACACCATCACAATTATTTTCCGTACAAAGAACGCTTCGGCTTATCAATGAGGGAGATTGAAGTTACCCTAAAGATTTTACAGATTTAATGGAAAGTTACGCGGTGAAAAATTATTAAAATTGAAAAGTTTCCTGTGTGGATAGTAGATAGACTATGCCAGTTCGTAACCTTCAAAACGACACAGATTTGTAAACAGACTTACACATTTTGACGAAATCAGTTTAGCTGCTATAATATCAATGTGCTAAAGTAAGGTTAGGTTAGGTTAGGCTAATTAGGCTAATCCTCGTTTACAGTATGGATAGGTTAACGATCGGCGTGTCAATTCCAATATCCCATATCGGGGAAGATTTCTATAGTTATAATAAAGAATAGTTTTCAACCTCGAAGCAGTTCATGTTTTTAAAAAAGGTTTTTCTATTATTAAAAATAAACCTTGACGGTCCTTCGAATCGGATTTCTTTACAACCCTTAATTAACGGGAATTGAAAGAAATCGAGAAAAATCGACAAGAAACGACAAATAGATCAGAATAAGAAAAAAATGGGGAAAAACAAACCCGAAAGAATTTGAAAAAAATCAAAATCGTTAGAGATAGAGAAACACTATGGGTTTTTTTGTAATCTACTTCTTAAAGACCACCTTTATACCAATTTTCATCGAAATCGGAGCTATAAAACTATTTGACGTATTTTGAAGATTGTGGACTTATGAATAGTCGATAGAATATGCCTGTTCGAAATTTTCGTATGTGGATAGTAGATAGACTATGCCAGTTCAAAAGTTTCGTGTATGTATAGTAGATAGACTTTGCCAGTCTGAAAGTGTTGTGTATGAATAGTAGATAGAGTATGCCAGTTCGAAAGTTTCGCGTATTAATAGTAGATAGACTATGCCAGTTCAAAAGTTTTGTGTGTAGATAGTAGATAGACTATGCCAGTTCGAAAGTTTCGTATGTAGATAGTAGCTAGACTATGACAGTTCGAAAGTTTTGTATATGAAAAGTAGATAGACTATGCCAGTTTGAAATTTATGTGTATGAATAGTAGATAGACTATGCCAGTTAGAGTTTTGTGTATGACTAGTAGATAGACTATGCCAGTTCGAAAGTTTCGTATGTAGATAGTAGACTATGACAGTTCGAAAGTTTTGTAAATGAATAGTAGATAGACTATGCCAGTTCGAGTTTTGTATATGAAAAGTAGATAGACTATGCCAGTTCAAAAGTTTTGTGTGTATATAGTAGATAGACTATGCCAGTTCGAAAATTTCGTATGTAGATAGTAGCTAGACTATGACAGTTCGAAAGTTTTGTAAATGAATAGTAGATAGACTATGCCAGTTCGACTTTTGTATATGAAAAGTAGATATACCATGACAGTTCGAAAGTTTTGTATATGAAAAGTAGATAGACTATGCCAGTTTGAAATTTTTGTGTATGAATAGTAGATAGACTATGCCAGTAAGAGTTTTGTGTATGAATAGTAGATAGACTATGCCAGTTCGAAATTTTTGTATATGAAAAGTAGATAGACTGCCAGTTCGAAATTTTTGTGTATGAATAGTAGATAGACTATGCCAGTTAGAGTTTTGTGTATAAAAAGTAGATAGACTATGCCAGTTCGAAATTTTTGTGTATGAATAGTAGACAGACTATGCCAGTTCAAAAGTTTTGTGTGTATATAGTAGATAGACTATGCCAGTTCGAAAGTTTCGTATGTAGATAGTAGATAGAGTATGCCAGTTCGAAAGTTTCGCGTATTAATAGTAGATAGACTATGCCAGTTCAAAAGTTTTGTGTGTAGATAGTAGATAGACTATGCCAGTTCGAAAATTTCGTATGTAGATAGTAGCTAGACTATGACAGTTCGAAAGTTTTGTAAATGAATAGTAGATAGACTATGCCAGTTCGACTTTTGTATATGAAAAGTAGATAGACTATGACAGTTCGAAAGTTTTGTATATGAAAAGTAGATAGACTATGCCAGTTTGAAATTTTTGTGTATGAATAGTAGATAGACTATGCCAGTAAGAGTTTTGTGTATGAATAGTAGATAGACTATGCCAGTTCGAAATTTTTGTATATGAAAAGTAGATAGACTGCCAGTTCGAAATTTTTGTGTATGAATAGTAGATAGACTATGCCAGTTAGAGTTTTGTGTATAAAAAGTAGATAGACTATGCCAGTTCGAAATATTTGTGCATGAATAGTAGACAGACTATGCCAGTTCAAAAGTTTTGTGTGTATATAGTAGATAGACTATGCTAGTTCGAAAGTTTCGTATGTAGATAGTAGATAGACTATGACAGTTAGAATTTTTTGTATAAAAAGTAGATAGACTATGACAGTTCGAAAGTTTTGTAAATGAATAGTAGATAGACTATGCCAGTTCGAGTTGTGTGTATAAAAAGTAGATAGACTATGCCAGTTCGAAATTTTTGTGTATGAATAGTAGATAGACTATGCCAGTTAGAATTTTTTGTATAAAAAGTAGATAGACTATGACAGTTCGAAAGTTTTGTAAATGAATAGTAGATAGACTATGCCAGTTCGAGTTGTGTGTATAAAAAGTAGATAGACTATGCCAGTTCGAAATTTTTGTGTATGAATAGTAGATAGACTATGCCAGTTAGAATTTTTTGTATAAAAAGTAGATAGACTATGACAGTTCGAAAGTTTTGTAAATGAATAGTAGATAGACTATGCCAGTTCGAGTTGTGTGTATAAAAAGTAGATAGACTATGCCAGTTCGAAATTTTTGTGTATGAATAGTAGACAGACTATGCCAGTTCAAAAGTTTTGTGTGTATATAGTAGATAGACTATGCCAGTTCGAAAGTTTCGTATGTAGATAGTAGATAGACTATGCCAGTTCGAAAGTTTCGAGTATAAATAGTAGACAGACAATGCCAGTTCGATTTTTGTGTATAAATAGTAGATAGACTATGTCAGTTCGAAAGTTGAGTTTGTAGATAGTAGATAAACTATACCAGTTCGACTACAGGTATAGGGGAATTCAACGTGTTAGAATGAGAGGATAGCAAAATGTGTTTATATCAAGGTCACTCATCACCACTCTTATCGAATTAGATTTACAACCGAAGTTACCTCTTATTGACCTTAAGATTTTTTTTGACATATACGTTCTCTATCTTACACATTAAATTCCCTACACTTATAGTCGAACTGATATAGACTTATCTACTGCGAGTAAAAAAATTCTATGATGGCAGATAGACTATACCAGTCTGAGTACAGGTATAGGGAATTCAATGTGTTAGAATGAGAGGATAGCAAAATTTGTCCATATCACCACTCTTATCAAATTTAGAATCACAACCGATGTTATCTTTTGTTGACCTTGAGATTTTTTTGACAGATTGAATTCCCCATACTTATACTAGAACTGTGAATAAAAAAATACTATTTAAATGACGCTAATATTTAATGGACGTTCCGTCTGAATATATATATATATATATATATATATATATATATATATATACAAGTATCGCTCGCTATATGATCCGGGATTAGTTTGCACGACTCATTAAACTCGGTGCGCTAATCTTGCCATCGGATATTGCGAAAGGGGCCTGGACTGAACTATCCAGCAGCCATCCCTTTTAGGTTACCCCAAAAAGCACTCGACCGTAAACGAAATTTTACCCCGATGATGGAATACTATCACCGTAAATAAATAAACGTAACGTTTCGCAGTTTGTTTTTAGTAAATTGGACTAAAATATGAATATAGGAAGAATAATTTTCCGGTTAAACTGAACAATATATATATATATATGTAGTAGTAATTTTATTGTATCCGTGACTGCTTTCCTTTTAGATAGTTTCGGGTTGCGGCGCGGTCTCTTTAACGCCGGCATCAAATATTGAAACTCCTGGCCGGAGAGAAAAAGTCCTGAAAAGTCCAAAAACGTCCCGCGGGATCGACGACTAAGCGTTATCTACGGTTTCCGGAGGGCATCCTTTAATTCCGACTGACAGGTGGACGGCGGAAGGATTTCCTGAGGGACTCACTTTGACCATCTTATATCACGCCGGAGCCGATATGGACGGACGGAATACGGATCTAGTATCATAGACGTACGCGAAGGGGTTAAAATATTGTGAAAATTACTAATGAGTAGTTAAAAGAAGAACGTAATAAGAGCATGACCTTGAGCTTGACCTTGACGGTTTACATAAACAAAATTATATGATCTTAACATGAGAAAAATCGCATTGGTGTACTGGTAAGTTTAAACTCGACTTTAGCGTATTAACAAATGACCTTGACTTTGCCCTTGAAGGTTTACGTGAACAAACTTGTATGACATTAGAAAAATCCCGTTTATGTACTGGTAAATTTAACCTTGACTTTAGCGTATTAACAAATGACCTTGACATTGACATTTTACTTAAACAAACGTATTTGACCTTAACTTTGACCTTGATATAAGGATGTTCTTTTAGCGATTAAAGAATTTGTAATTTTTTACTAATCCGAACCTGGATTTTCTTGGATCGCAAATATACAGAGCGGTTAATAAGTTATGAGTGTATTTAGCAAAATTGATAAAACACCCTGTATATTTGTTATAAAAGGCTCTTAATTGGTTTTAAAGCCTTTCAAATTAAAAAATGATACTAAAAGGTAATTAACTATTTTACTCCCGGAGTCCAAGATTTTAAGAGGTAAGACCATCTCTCAATGAAACACCCTGTATATTTTATCAATTTATTTGTTTGACTTTGTAGTTCCGCTACTGCGCTTAATTTAGAGCCAAACAAATTAAAAATTGCTACTAAAAGTGTGCCCTGTTTGGAAATAGTTGTTGGACCGCCCGCGGTTAAAACGGGGGGGGGGCGGTGACGTAAGAGGGAGGCGGCTTGCCGGACACAGCTTTGCATGCATGTGGCGGCTAGATAAAGCGTCGACTACGTTAAACGACATGGCCAGAGATGAAATCAACCTGGAGGCCAGCTTGGGGCTGATAATCCCCCTTTTGTACGTGACGGTTGTCGGGTTTTGAGCCATCGTTCTTCCAGATACGGATCAAAGTAAAGGTTTTTGGAAATTAAGAAGAGCTAGGTAAGGTTAAAAACTGGATTTCTAAAAAAATATATAGTATTTCTAGTAATAAGTGGTTTGTAATATGAAAAAAACAATCAGAGTGACTATTACAAATATTTGTGCTTATCACTATAAGGGATCTGTAACGATTTCAACGAATTATGGTTTCTTTATCTATTTATAGTGGAAAAAGATTTCTATTTTATATTTAACGAATAATTATAGTAAATATTAATTGATTTGACGTTTAGAAAATTTTTGGCGCGAAAATTGAATAAATTTGACAGGTGACAGCTCTGATAGCATAAAATATTAATTTTATGTGACACGAAAAATAATAAAAAGTTCGAGTCACAATAGTGCAAATGATGTAAAAAGAAGAAATAAGTGACGAGTTTGACATATTTTATACAGGGTGGTATCTTTTTCCAAAAAACAAAATAAAATCAATCAGCTATAATTTATACAGGGTGATATCACGCCAAAAGAAGAATAAATCAAGTTATAAGTGACGAGTTTGACATATTTTATACAGGGTGGTATCTTTTAACAAAAACAAAACAAAATCAAGGAATTAACCATTAGTTTTGAAATTTTTATACAGGGTGATATTAGGCGAAAAGAAGAACAAATCAAGAAATAAATAACAAGTTTTATATATTTTATACAGGGTGGTATCATTTAACAAAAACAAAAGAAAATCAAGGAATAAACTATTAGTTTTGAAATTTTTATACAGGGTGATATTACGCGAAAAGAAGAAGAAATCAAGAAATAAATGACAAGTTTTATATATTTTATACAGGGTGGTATCTTTTAACAAAAACAAAACAAAATCAAGGAATAAGCTATTATTTTTGAAATTTTTATACAGGGTGATATTACGCGAAAAGAAGAAATCAAGAAATAAATGACAAGTTTTATATATTTTATACAGGGTGGTATCATTTAACAAAAACAAAAGAAAATCAAGGAATAAACTATTATTTTTGAAATTTTTATACAGGGTGATATCAAGCGAAAAGAAGAACAAATCAAGAAATAATTGACACGTTTTATATAATTTATACAGGGTGTTTTCTGCTTACGAAAAAAAGAAGTAATCAAGCAATAGGCGATTAGTTTTTAAATTTTTATACAGGGTGGTATTCCATGAAAAGAAGAAAAAATCAACAGTTTTGCATATTTTATACAGGGTGTTATCTTCTTACGAAAATAAGAAGTAATCAAGCAATTTTATACAGGGTTGCATCATTCTAAAAGAAGAGATAAAAAGATAAGTTTTACAGATTTATACAGGGTGGTGCCACATTTATTTTTTCACAAATCTAAGGAAATTTTTGTCTGCAGTACATTAATTTTATTACAAAATTAGTGCGGTGTTGCCAAATGTATTTTTCCCCAAATATAGAGACATTTCATTTATTACTAAACGCTTGCAATGTTGCCAAATGTATTTTCCTCAAATCTAAAGAAATTTCGGCTTTAATACCACAAAATACTTATTCATTATAAAACCGATGCGGTGTTGCCAAATGTATTTTCTCAGATCTAGGGACATCAGCTAGTTACAAAATCAGCGCGGTGTTGCCAAACGTATTTTCCCCAGATTTCAAGATATTTTGAATTGACACGTAAAATCAGGTAGTTACAAAACGATTGCGGTGTTGCCAAATGTATTTTTCCCAAGATCTAGGGAAAATTTGATCAACACAAAAACAGGACAATTATTTTATATAAGATAATTGCGGTGTTGCCAAATTTACTTGTCTCGGATCTAGGGACTTCTTTTGATAATTTGAAATCAACCAGTTACGATACGATTGCGGTGTTGCCAAATGCATTTTTTTGAGGAAAATTTGACTATGACAAAAAACTGGACAATTGTTTCATATAAGATTATTGCGGTGTTGCCAAATTTACTTGTCTCGGATCTAGGGACTTTTTTTCTTGGCGACTTAAAATCAGCCAGTTACGAAACGATTGCGGCGTTGCCAAATGCATTTTTTTGGGGGAAAATTTGACTTTTAGTTGCGGCGTTGCCAAATGCATTTTTTTCGAGGAAAATTTGACACTTACAAAAACTGGACAATTGTTTCATATAAAATTATTGCGATGTTGCCAAATGTATTTTTCCAAGATTTAGGCACAAAATAATGGCGGTGTTGCCAAATGTGTTTTTCCTTAGATCTGGGGAAAATTTAACTAATTATAAACAATTTCATATTGCGATGTTGCCAAATGTATTTTGTCTATATCTAGTAACATTTTGACTAGACATTTACAAAACGATTGCAGTGTTGCGAAATGTATTGGTTTTTAACAAATTATAGATAATTAAATATTGAATATGTTAAAAATAAATTCGATTGTGTTATATAACGTAAAACAAGCGAATTGCAATTCTAAAAAAAATTGAAAAAAATCCGACCGGGTAAAAAAAAAACTGCAGGCCGCAATTAGCCCAACAAACGAACGCAATGGTGGCTCCGTTTCCGATAACGTCACCGGTGACAGAGTGGCGGCGTTATCTCTTACCGGCACGCAACCAAATTATTTCGCCTTTACCTACGTTAATACGACCGGCATTTGCATGACGCGAGGAAGATTTTCAATGGCCGGATGGGTGAGGGGGAGGGGATCAAATCGAAATATAACTCCATATAAATTTTATACTGAAACTGGGATATCTTAACGTTAAAAGTCTGTCACGATTAATTCTAAGCACTAGTGCAGTTATTAATATGATTATGCTTTTGTTTCTCACGTCGAGACGATCCCTAATAAGCCCTGGCGGACCCTATTTTCCGGGGATTTCCCTACTGGAGGTCATAACGGAGCGGTCATAAAATTATTATTATAAATGTTGGTGTGGGTAGTCGAGAAATTAGAGGACCCTCACGTACAGTCTGGGGATTATAATAAGACCACTAGTATCGTTTATGTCACTGCTTTTAGCATTTAATACATCCCTACGATTATTTTAGATATACAAATTTTCCGGGTTTATTATAAACAAAAAGTGATATCAATCATCAGTAAATAACCTTAGAGCGTTATTGAGATATCTGATGCCAAAGACTAATGTTAAGTGTATGAGAGATGAATCATTAATTTAGCTGGTTTGAATACTTTCGTTCAGCCGATTGGCATGAAATTTTACACACAGCTAGAACCCGTTAAAGTGCAAGTTGTGACGAAGCCAGAATTTTAAAATTCGTCCTAGAACTCGAGATATTTGAGCTCAAAGACTAATGTTAAGTGTATGAGCGATGAAAAATTGACTCAGCTGTTTTGAATACTATCGTACAACCGATTGACATGAAATTTCATACACAATTAGAACTCATTAATGTAAAAGTTGTGACGAATCCCGATTTTTAAAATTGGTCCTAGAACTCGAAATATTTGAGGACAAAGATTAATGTTAAGTGTATGACCAATAAAAAATTGACGCATCGGTTTTTAATACTTTCGTACAACTGATTGACATGAAATTTTATACACAGCTATAACCTGTTAAAGTGCAAATTGTGATGAATTCCCAATTTTAAAATTCGTCCCAAAACTAGAGATATTTGATGTCAAAGAATATTGGCAAGTGTATGAGTGATGAAAAATTGACTTAGCGGTTTTGAATACTTTGGTTCAGCCGATTGACATGAAATTTCATACACAGCAAGAACTTATTAAACAGCAAGTTGTTACGAATACCGAATTTTAAAATTCGTCTTATAACTCGAGATATCTGAGGTCAAAGACTAATGTTAAGTGTATGAGCGATGAAAAATTGACTGAGCGGTTTTGAATACTTTCGTTCAGCCGATTGACATGAAATTTCATACACAACTAGAACTCATTAATGTACAAGTTGTGACGAATCAAGATTTTTAAAATTCGTCCTAGAATTCGAGATATCTGAGGTCAAAGACTAATGTTAAGTATATGACCGATAAAAAATTGACGCATCGGTTTTGAATACTTTCGAACAACCGATTGACATGAAATTTCATACATAGCTATAACTCGCTAAAATGCAAGTTGTGACGAGGCCTGAATTTTAAATTTCGTCCTACAACTCGAGATATTTGAGGTCAAAGATTAATGTTAAGTGTATGAGCGATGAAAAATTTACTTAGCGGTTTTGAATACTTTAGTATAGCCGATTGACATGAAATTTCATACATAGCTAGAACGGATTAAAGTGCAAGTTGTGACGAATCCCGAATTTTAAAATTCGTCCTAGAACTCGAAATATTTGAGATCAAAAACTAATGTTAAATGAATGAGCGATGAAAAATTGACGCTGTGCTTTTAAATACTTTCGTAAAACCGATTGACATGAAATTTTATACGTAGTTAGAAATCATTAATATACAAGTTGTGACAAATCCTGATTTTTAAAATTCGTCCTAGAACTCGAGATATTTGAGGTCAGACTAATGTTAAGTGTATGAGCGATGAAAAATTGACGCCCTGGTTTTGAATACTTGCGTAAAACCGATTGACATGAAATTTCGTACACTCGTAGAACTCGTCAAAGTGCAAGTTGTGACGAATTCCGAATTTTAAAATTCGTCCTGGAACTCGAGATATTTGAGGTGAAAAACTAATGTTAAGTGAATGAGCGATGAAAAATTGACTCAGCTGGTTTGAATACTTTCGTTCAACCAATTGGCATGAAATTTTATACATAGCTAGAATTTATAGAACTACGGGATATAACGAAGTCCGAATTTTAAAATCCAGTCTAGAACTTGAGATGTCTCAGGTGAAAAAATATCGTTAAGTGAATGAGCGATGAAAAATTGACGCAGCAGTTTTAAATACTTTCATATAACCGATTTGTATGAAATTTGTTACATATCTATAGATCATTGAAATACATATTGTAGTGAAGCCCGGCTTTTAAAATTTAGCCTAATACTCCAAATATTCGACATCAAAGGACTAATACTAAGTGATATGACAACAAAAAAAGTGATACCAGAATTTTGAATACTTTTGTACAACCAATTTCTATAAAATTTCGTATATAACTAGTTTTTTAAGTAATTATTCTTTTGTTACATATTTTCTTTAAGTAATTATATTGCACATGTTTTTTTTTGTTATTGTACTATATAATTTTCCTCAAGTGACGTAGTTTTTTCATTTTTCTTTATTGCCAAAAAAATTCACCACAGTCAATCAAAAAAAAAAAATATCCAGCAAAAGGGTGACTCGCCGGCAGAGTTATTTGTACCCTTCGGATTTAAGGGACTATTTATAAACGGTCGGATGGAAACGTAAAAAAAAACTAGTCTTTCCGGTTACGCGATTTCATTTCCTGCATTGCTGCATCTGAGGTTGTATTTCCTGCTTGGAAATATCCCCGTTGATCCCGACACAGGAAAACCCATCGCCAGACATGTGTCCGGGACCCTTAACGGATAGGGAAGTTTTTTAACGAATCCGATCATTCATTTTTTATTGTTAAATATAAATATATATATAACATTAGTTTTTGTCCTCAAATATCTCGAGTTCCAGGACAAATTTTAAAATTCTGGATTCGTCACAACTTGCACTTTGACCAGTTCAAGTTATGTTTGAAATTTCATATCAATCGGTTGTACGAAAGTATTCAAAACCGCTGAGTCAATGTTTCATAGTTCATACACTTAACATTAGTTTTTGACATCAGATATCTTAAACTTTAGGACGAATTTTAAAATTCGGGATTCGTCATAACTTGCACTTTAACGAGTTCTAAATGTGTATGAAATTTCATGTCAATCGGCTGAACTAAAGTATTCAAACCAGCTGAGTCAATTTTTCATCGCTCATACACGTAACATTAGTTTTTGACGTCAAATATCTCGAGTTCTAGGACGAATTTTAAAATTCAGGATTCGTCGCAAATTGCACTTTGACGAATTCTAGCTGTGTGTGGAATTTCATGTCAATCGGCTGTACGAAAGTATTCAAACCGGCTGAGTTAATTTTTCATCGCTCATACATCTAACCTTAGTTTTTGATCTTTAATATCTCGGGTTCTGGGACGAATTTTAAAATTCATAATGCGTCACAACTTGCACTTTATCGAGTTCTAGCTGTGTGTAAAATTTCATGCCAATCGGCTAAACGAAAGTAATCAAAACTGCTTGGTCAATTTTTCATCGCTCATACGCTTAACATTAGTCTTGAACATCAAATATCTCGAGTTCTAGGACAAATTTTAAAATTCGGGATT
Organism: Neocrepidodera transversa; assembly: GCA_963243735.1. Lineage (NCBI taxonomy): Eukaryota > Metazoa > Arthropoda > Insecta > Coleoptera > Chrysomelidae > Neocrepidodera > Neocrepidodera transversa. Next base: position 11,476,535 of record OY725356.1, read on the forward strand.
CGTCACAACTTGAACTTTAATGAGTTCTAGCTGTGTGTAAAATTTCATGCCAATCAGCTAAACGAAAGTAATCAAAACTGCTGAGTCAATTTTTCATCGCTCATACGCTTAACATTAGTCTTGAACATCAAATATCTCGAGTTCTGGGACGAATTTTAAAATTCGGGATTCGTCACAACTTGCACTTTAACGAGTTCTAGCTGTGTGTAAAATTTCATGCCAATCGGCTGAACGAAAGTAATCAAAACTGCTGAGTCAATTTTTCATCGCTCATACGCTTAACATTAGTCTTGAGCATCAAATATCTCGAGTTCTGGGACGAATTTTAAAATTCGGGATTCGTCACAACTTGCACTTTAACGAGTTCTAGCTTTGTGTAAAATTTCATGCCAATCGGCTGAACGAAAGTAATCAAAACTGCTGAGTCAATTTTTCATCGCTCATACGCTTAACATTAGTCTTGAACATCAAATATCTCGAGTTCTGGGACGAATTTTAAAATTCGGGATTCGTCACAAGTTTCACTTTAACGAGTTCTAGATGTATATGAAATTTCATATCAATCGGTTGTACAGAAGTATTAAAAATCTCAGCGTTACTTTTTGTCGTGTCGTATCAAGAGAACCTTCGCTTCAACTAAAGTTTTATAATAAATTATACGATTTAAGTAAGCTATGACCTTGGCACTCTAGATTATGACAGTTATTTGACATATTGATGTAATATTTTTTTTTTGAATAAAACTTACCGTTAAATGTTGAAATAACCACGCCCTGAGTATATTAGTGGCTACTTTGGGAAATATGCCTCTCTTTTTTTGATTTTTCTTTCCATTCGTATCGTCGTCCTCCTCCCCTGTCCCCTCCCCACTACCGATACTTGCATTACTCGCTTCACCTGCAACAATTAAGAAATTCAATGTTTTTTAAGGTATTTAACAAAAAAAATATTCAAAATTTATCAAGAAAAAAAAAATAGTATCTGCCCCGAGGTGTAAACCTTGAGGTACATCTCAGATACGGAGTAATGCTGTTGTTTTTTTTTTTTTGGACCAAATGAAAGAATGGACAGAGAGAGGAGGATGACGTGGTACATACATACACTGTTAAAAATCTCGTAGAAATCTGTAAATATTAGTGAGAAAATATAATTATAATAAATCAAAAAAAGAGTGTCACATCCTTTTTGGTCTTCCATTCCTTCATTTGGTTATGGTGCTAATTCATATATAGGACAAACTAATTTCTAGAATAATATAACATACTGTCAAATAAATCAAATATTCAAATTATGGTAAGTAAACTAAAAAAAAAATATATATATAGGACAAACGCAATAGATTTTAATATCAAGGATAAAACAACATATTGTCAAATTGAAAACCGTCTCAGAAAAATCTAGTAACCGCCAGAGAGCGAGAGAGAGCGAGTGAATAGGATAGCGAACGAGCGAGATAGTGAGAGAGCGAGACAGCAAGAGAACGAGAGAGTGAGAGAGATAGCGAGAGAAGGGGAGAGAGTGAGAGAGATAGCGAGAGAAGGAGAGAGCGAGTGACAGAGACAGCGAGAGAGCGACTGAAAAGGATAGCGATCGAGCGAGATAGTGAGAGAGCGAGACAGCAAGAGAACGAGAGAGGAGATAGCGAGTGAAGGAGAGAGCGAGTGATAGAGACAGTGAGAGAGCGAGTGAAAAGGATAGCGAACGAGCGAGATAGTGAGAGAGCGAGATAGCAAGAGAACGAGAGAGCGAGAGAGAGAGAGGCAGAGAGATACCGAGAGAAAGAGAGAGCGAGTGAAGGACGGTGCGAGAGAGCGAGTGAAAACAATAGCGAGAGAGCGAGATAGTGAGAGACCGAGATAGCAAGAGAACGAGAGAGCGAGTGAGAGAGATACCGAGAGAAAGAGAGAGCGAGTGAAGGACGGTGCGAGAGAGCGAGTGAAAACAATAGGGAGAGACCGAGATAGCAAGAGAACGAGAGAACGAGAGAGCGAGAGAGATACCGAGAGAAAGAGAGAGCGAGTGAAGGAGGGTGCGAGTGAAAATAATAGCGATCGAGCGAGATAGTGAGAGAGCGAGACAGCACGAGAACGAGCGAAAGAGAGAGAGAGATAGCTAGAGAAGGAGAGAGCGAGATAATGAGAGAGCGAGTGAAAGAGAGAGTGAGAGAGCGAGTGAAAAAAATAGCGATCAAGCGAGATAGTGAGAGAGCGAGAGCAGCAAGAGAACGATAGAGCGAGGGATAGAGATACTGAGAGAAAGTGAGAGCGAGTGAAAACAATAGCGATCGAGCGAGATAGTGAGAAAGCGAGACAGCACGAGAACGAACGAAAGAGAGAGAGATAGCTAGAGAAGGAGAGAGCGAGATAATGAGAGAGCGAGTGAAAGAGAGAGTGAGAGAGCGAGTGAAAAAAATAGCTAGAGAAGGAGAGAGCGAGATAATGAGAGAGCGAGTGAAAGAGAGAGTGAGAGAGCGAGTGAAAAAAATAGCCATCGAGCAAGATAGTGAAAGCGAGAGAAGGAGAGAGCGAGAGAATGAGAGAGTGAAGAGGGATAAAAAGAGAGAGCGAGTAAGAGAGATCGAGAAAGAGAGAGCGAGAAAAATAGAGAGCGAGAATGCAATAGAGCGAGAGAAAGAGTGAGTAAGAGAGAGTGAGAGAGATTTTATTGATTTTTTTTAAGTTTTTTCTCATTGTTTTTCTCATTTTTTGTAGCTTTCAAGGCAGAGCGAGAGAGAGAGAGAGAGATAGAGATTCTTAAATTTTTTCCTCATTTTTTCACATTATTTGTTTTTTTATCTGTAGTCATTTTTCCTCGTTTTTCTGATTTTTTGCGATTTTTTTGCCATTTTTGTGTGAGAGAAACCGAAAGCGAGAGAAAGAGAGCGAGAGGACAAGAAAAAGAGAGAGCGAGCGAGAAAGAGAGAAAAGAGAGCGAGAGAAAGATAGGACGAGAGAACGAGAGAGCGAGAAAAAGAGAGAACGAGAAAAAGAGAGAGCAAGAGAGAGATATTTTTTTTTTCTCATTTTTTGTTTTTTCTATTTTTTTTTTCAAGCTTTCTTAATTTTTCCTCATTTTTTTCTTATTTTTCTGATTTTTTGCGATTTTCATGCCATTTTTTTTGGGATTTTTTGCAATTTTTTGCGCTTTTTTTGCGATATTTTTTTCGGTTTTTTTTTAATTTTTTTTTTTTGATTTTTTCGTATTTTTCGTATTGTACAAGTTTATTTTTTATTTGTCATTTTTTTTTCAATATTTTGTGATCTTCCTTTTAATTTTTTTTTAACGTTTTCTGTTTTTTTTTTGATATTTTTTCCGACCTTTTTTTTTATTTTTTCTGTTTTTTTTTATTTTTTATTTGTTGTTTTTTTATTTTTTCAAATTCTTAGTTTTTTATAATTATTTATAATTTTTGTTTTATGTCATTTATAATTATTTTATAGAAAAATATTTTTTGATTTTTTTTTCTCATTTGCTTGATTTTTTCTTTTTTTTTTTGGGGATTTTTTTTAATTTTTTTTTATTTTTTCTCATTCCTCTGATTTTTTTCGATTATTTTGCGATTTTCTTGTAATTTTTTTGGGGATTTTCTTTAATTTATTCCAATTTTTTAATTTTTTTTTTTTAAATTTTTTGTTACCATTTTTTTGGCGTTTTTTTGCAAAATTTTGAGTTTTTTTTTGAATTGCATTTTTTTGCGACTTTTTTTGAGATTTTTAGCGTTTTCTTGTTTTTTTTTTTTAATTTTTTTTGATTTTTTCTGTTATTTTTTCCTAATTTTTTTTTTCGTTTTTTTCTAATTTTTTCCTCATTTTTCACATTGTTTTGTTTTTTTCTCTATTCCTTTCTTTTTTTTTTATTATTCCAATGATTTTTTTCGATTTTTTCTTTTTTCTGATTTTTTGCTTCTTTTGTTTTGTTGTTCTGTTTCTTTCTTTTTTTCTCATTTTCTTGTTTTTTGTCTGATTTTTTTCAATTCTTTTTTCACATTTTTCTGATTTTTTGTTTTTTCTGTTTTTTTTTATTTATTTCTCTTTTTTTCTATTTTTTTTTGTATCCCTCTGATTTTTTTCAATTATTTCGAATTTTTTAATTTATTTTTGATGGTTACAATTGTTTCCGGTTTTTTTTATTGGTTTTTATTTTTTTTTTGCGATTTTTTTGCCATTTTTTTAAGGTTTTTTTTTGCAATTTTCTTCGATTTTTTGGCCATTTTTTTGGGATGTTTCCATTTTTTTTTATTGATTTTGTTTTTCTGTTAAGTTTTTTGCAATTTACTTCGATTTTTTGCTTTTTCCTCGATTTTTTGCGTTTTTTTTAACATTTTTTTTGAGATTTTTCCGTTTTTTTATATCGATTTTGTTTTTTTTTGTGATTTTTTTAAAGTTTTTTGCAATTTTCTTCGATTTTTTTGCCTTCTTTTTTTGTATCTTTCCGTTTTTTTAATTGGTTTTGTTTTTTGTGATTTTTTCAGTTTTTTAAAAAAATTTTAAAATTTTCTTCAATTTTTTTTATTTTTTTTTTCGATTTTTTGCCCAATTTGCGTTTTTTTTACCATTTTTTTGAGATTTTTCCGTTTTTTTATTGATTTTGTTTTTTTTGATTTTTTTTTACATTTGTCTTCGATTTTTTGCTTTTTTTTTCCATTTTGTTGGGATTTTCCATCTTTTTTTTGGTTTTGTTTTTTGTGATATTTTATTCAATTTTCTTTGATTTTTTTGCGTTTTTCTCTCGATTTTTTGCGTTTTTTTTGCCATTTTCTTGGGATTTTTCCTTTTTTTTATATCGATTTCATTTTTTTTTGGGATTTTTTTTAAGTTTTTTGAAATTTTCTTCGATTTTTTTGCCTTCTTTTTTTGTATCTTTCCGTTTTTTTTATTGGTTTTGTTTTTTGTGATTTTTTTTTTAAAAAATTCTTAAAATTTTCTTCAATTTTTTTCTTTTTTTTTTTTCGTTTTTTTGCGCAATTTGCGTTTTTTGCCATTTTTTTTGTGATTTTTCCTTTTTTTTATTGATTTTGTTTTACAATTTTTTTCGATTTTTTGCGTTTTTTTTCTCCTTTTTTTTTCGTTTTTTTTTGCCATTTTGTTGGGATTTTCCGTTTTTTTTTTGTTTTGTTTTTTGAGATATTTTTTTCAATTTTCTTTGATTTTTTGGGTTTTTTTTCTCGATTTTATGCTTTTTTTTGCCTTTTTTTAGATTTTTCCCTTTCTTTTTTTATTGATTTTGTTTTTTTTTTACAATTTTCTTTGATTTTTTGCGTTTTTTTGGTTTTGTTTTTTGTGATATTTTTTTCGATTTTTGAAGTTTTTTTCAATTTTCTTTGATTTTTTTTGCGTTTTTTGACATTTTATTGGGATTTTTCCGTTTTTTTATATCGATTTTGTTTTTTTTTTTTTTTGATTTTTTTAAGTTTTTTGCAATTTTCTTCGATTTTTTTGCGTCTTTTCCCCCTTTTTTTTTCGTTTTTTTTTCCTTTTTGTTGGGATTTTTCGTTTTTTGTATTGGTTTTGTCTTTTGTGATTTTTTCTCGGTTTTACAAGATTTTTGCAATTTTATTTTTTTTTTTGCTTTTTTTTCTCGATTTTTTGCATTATTTGCGTTTTTTTTTTGCAATTTCTTCGGATTTTTCCGGTTTTTTTATCGGTTTTGTTTTTTGTGACTTTTTCTGATATTTTAAAAGTTTTTTTTGCAGTTTTTTCGTTTTTTTGCGTTATTTACATTCTTTTGCCGTTTTTATTTTAAATTTTTCCTGTTTTTTTATTGCCTTTGTTTTCAATTTTTTTAATTTTCTTGCAATTTTTTGGGATTTTTTGCGTTTTTTTTTGTCATATTTCTTGAAATTTTTCTGGTATTTTTATTGGTTTTGTTTTTTTCCGATTTATTAAAGATTTTTGCAATTTGCGTGGATTTTTTTTTTTTTTAGGGATTTTGTAGCGATTTTTTGCGATATTTTTCGATTTCTTGTTTAGTTTTTTTTTCAGTTGTTCCGATTTTACAGTTTCATTTTTTTTCTAATATTTTTAAGTTTTTTTTCTCATTTTTCTGATTTACTTTTATTTTCCCAATTTTTTTCCGATTTTTTCTAAATTTTTTCCATTTTCCGATTTGTCTTCGTTTTTTCCTAATTTTTCCTCATTTTTTCTGTTATTTTTTTTTCTAACTTTTTCATTTATTTTTTTAAATTTCTTCTTAACCCCCTTCCACACACATCCATAAGTACCACTACTTTTTATATAACCAATACACCACTAGCAAATAGCCAACTTGATAGTACCAATTCTACATCTTCATAACCTCAAAATCCTCAAACACAATCATCATTATTTTTTAATAGTACCCATAACATTTAGTACCCTTATAAAAATCTAATATCTCACGTGCCAGGAATGCCAACAACTTGGGAATCCGCTTCGAGCCACAAGTACCGTGTGTGTAGGTACTTACGTCCTAATTATAGGTACCGTCACTCACTATTGGCCGTCCAATTCCCCCCTCTCGTTCCGACCGGGTACCACACGATAACCAATGTGCGATGGTACCTCCGGCACTTCCAACATTATGGTATTTACATAAATTATAAAAGGATAATGGTATATCGCTAGAGGTGGTTCGATATGATTATGGTGGGGAGAGGGGGGGATTAGGGGGACAAAAACAAAAGGGGTTGGATATTTTTTTATAATTATTTTTTTATCCCGGTAATCTGAACTTTAAAAATTCTCCCTTATTGATTGGTTAGTCGCGTGGCTGTAAGGGGGAGGGGGGGATCAAGGGGGACAGGAGGGTTGGATATTTTTTTTATAATTATTTTTTTATCAAGGTAATATGAACTTTAAAAATTCTCTCTTATTGATTGGTTAGTCGCGTGGCTGTATGTCAATTCCAGGTCTGTAACTGACAGCTTTGTACAGGGCCCTTCATATGCACGAACCTACCGCAAATATATTCAATGAAAGGGCCTGAACCCTTCAAAAATCTTTCGATCCCAGTAAGCTTTGATTCGATAATCATTGTCATTATCGACACGTGACTAGTGACGAGGAAAATCAGATGGATGATTATTTTTTTATATATATATATATATATATATATATATATATATATATATATATATATATATATATATATGTCGTTGTCACTTACGAGGCCATTTATTGCATGTGCAACATACTAAAAGAGGCCCGTCTTGGACATGCGAGGCCCGAAAACGGGCCTCGCATGTCAAATGCTTGTATATAAGCTTATTTTTGTTCCTCTGACCCCCCAAAATATTTATCTCCGATTTTTTGTTGGGCTCATAAGTGAATCTGCATACCACCTCTTATACGGTTTTTAGTTCATTCTATTTTTAACAAGTTGTCGCTTCAATCGTTTTGTATATATTCGTTGTTAGAAATGCGAGGCCCTCGTATATGCGTTCAATTTACAAGTTCATTATTACTTCCGAGGCCCTTAAACATGGCAACGGTGTTACTGTGTTTGTTAACTGATAACAGAATAAAAACATCACTTTTAAATCGTTGGATGCTGTACAAATTTATAATATTTATATTAACTGAACGAAACGATTTTGTTAAGATTTATCTAAATTAGTTTTTAATCATAGTAGCCACCAGTTATCGATAATATTTCTAAGAACTTAAAATAAGTATTTTTTAATATACTTTTTCTGCATCAATTATTAATATTAAAATGGGGAATCTCACAAAAATTTAAACCTTACTTTGACCACGCTTATGTCAATTGAAGGTATTACTTATAAATACCACCGCTTGCTTTTACTTTTTACTTTCCCGACCCACCATACGAGACGGGAAAGTCTTAAAAACGAGCTAAACACAATTTTGAAGGTAAAGATGTCATTTTGGGGTCCCCTGAGGTGATTAAGACCATTTTGAGATGGATGTCTGTCTGTCTCTCTGTCCGTGTGTATTCTTCCATGATAGAAATCATACGCTTAATCCAATTAAGCTGAAATTTGGTATACAGGTTTTGATTATCCATCGGAAAAACCCATTAGTTTTTGTACGACATCTGTCAAACGTAAGTGCCACTGTCAAAAATGATACACGAAACTTGACTTCCAGTATGTTATTTGAAAGCTCTTGAAAAACTTTATTCAGAACAGTCAAAATTATTTCTCCAACTGTCACCTGTCAAAATTAAAAAAATGTCAAAATTTGAAACTTTAACATTAAATATCTGAAAAAGTACTTCACGGACTTAACCAATTTCGGTTAATCGTCGGAAGAACCAGTGAAGAAGTGTCATAGTTTGAAACTTTAACATTAATTTATCTGAAAAAGTTTTGAGTCTCTGGATATTCGTCGGGAATGTTTTAGGGCGACACAACCGATTTTTTTTTTGTTTTTTGTTTTACGAATTAAAAAAATGAGTATAGTAACATGTAGCATCAAGATATTTGAGTTTTTAAAAATTCGCCATAATTTTTAAAAAGTATGAAATTAGAAAAATCATAGTTGCAATAAATGCGTAAAGAACTTTTCCTGTTCGCTTGAATTGCAAAGTTCACCTCCAAGAAAATAAAGGATCCTAAAAATGTAATATTAAAAATCTATTTTGACAAAAAAAGGTACAGAAAGGAACTAAAGTTACAAATAAAAACGTCGATAAAATTTGTATTCATATACAAGGTGTTTCCAAATTTGCACCCTACAAAACACATGCTTATTCCTCATAAAAAGAGAACAAAACACAAGAAAAAGTCAAGAGTCATTTAAGAAGAAAAATCGGCGAATTAATTAAGTAAACATTATTTTTAAAAAGTTTTTCAAAAAATGTGTTACTGCCGACCCGTAGTATTATAATTTAAAAAACCAAATTTTCGACAATGTATTTCTTTTTATAAATTAGCTCCTATATAATATGAGTCATTTAATGATGACAGTTTTCTCATTTTGACAGCGATAAAAATGATAAAGAATATCGTCTCACTGACCAAAACTACATTTTTGTAACAATCTACTTACGTTTCGCTAACTATATTATCATCATCAGGAGTTGATGATAAACTAACATAGTTAGCGAAAGGTACTTAGAGTGTTTAAAAAAGTGTAGTTTTGGTGATGGCGACGGACGATATTCTTCAACATTGATGAAATCAAAAGGTTCCAAATTCACAATTTAAGGGATAAAAATGCCTGTTCCTCATAATCAGACTATATCTATTATCCCTATATGCTGCGTCGGTACGTCTGTTAGTTCTGTCAATTCAATTATTCAGTTTTGTTGATATTGAAATATGCAAGATAAATAATAAATTATTAAACCAGTAAAACGAATAATCTCTGCGCGATTTTTCAAGACTACGGCCGGCCCGTTTCCGTCAACGGAAGAAAGTCTGATTCGAAGAAATGGGAATTTTTCCAATAGTTTTTTCGCGGAAAATCAATTTTTTCCACGTCTCATGATATTTTAAGTCATTTGGAGCCAAAAATTTTTTTGAGATTTTTGCACGATTTCAATCCTACGGTTTGCCCAACTTCACCAAGGGTGAAGTGTGGGCGGGCCGTAGTAAAAAAATTTAAAAATCATAATAATAATGAAATAATTTAATTGTATCAATATGAATATTGTTGTTGCGCATTCATAATATATTCTATCGGTAATTTATCTTGTCAAAAAACACTCGAGCGTTTCCTTTTAAGGATAAATTTCTTTAAAACTCAAAATTTTTCCTTCAGTAATTATTCTTGAAAAAAACATCATTGGCAAAATCGTTCGACATTCTATCTCGCGATTTCTCTATGTCAGTTTTTCTCGTAAAATTACTGATTTGGCAAATTTTTTGGCAACAAAGAGAAATTTATCCGATAAAAAAAGGTCTTGTATTTTTACTGCTGCCTAAAGCAAGGCATTTGCTAAATGTTAAAAAATATTTAGTCATTTGGAAGTTATGAAATAAAAATTATTAATTTAGCCACTTGTTCTCACCTAATAATAAAAAAAACTTTCAAGTTGCGACAAAAACAAAATAAAAACATAAAAAACGAACAAACTTTTCTTTTACAATAAAGTGTCTCAACAATAGTACAAATTGCTACAACCACAACAAACAAACAAAAAATGTAAACTCAACAAATACCTAAAATAAGGATATATCGGTTAAGATATATCGGTTAATTGGGTCCAAAATGTAATTTTTTAAACTAGACAACTGAAACAGTTGCACTATGAAAAAAAAATTTTGAAAGCAACCATTTCGTGCAATTTTCAAAGTTTTTGAAAAAATATTTTATGTTATTTTTCTTCAAAGATTTCATAATTATACACTAAAAAAACAATTTCGCCATAAAAAAAAATTAAAAACGGCTGTTACATAAATATTAGTTTTCTTTATATTGATTATAAATAAAAGTTTTAATTCGAACCCACTCTATTTTTGAAATAATGAAGTATTTTTTTTTAATATTGATAGCTTCAACTTCAACGGCTTTTAGATGCTTTTTACTTTCCGAAACCAACAAAGTATAGAAGGAAAGTATTGCATTCATGATTTTTTGGCCATACCCAGATTTTAAGGGATCTTTACGTTTTGTAGTCAACTGAATCTATTTCTACCATTTTTAGCATGATGTCTATGTGTATGTGAACATGATAATGTTTAACGGCTGAACCGATTTAAATGAAATTTTATATACATATTTAGGGTAGCAATGAGACGACCTGTATAGATTTTGGAATTAATCGGACAACTGGAAGTGACAGTTGTCCGATTATTAAAAAAAATTTAATCGCTTTTGTCTCTCTCTTATTATTTACTTGTACCTTAACTAAAATTTTGTTTTGCATTTCCAAAATTATATTAAATCTTCAAAAATAAACTCATACACAGTATTTCATTACAATATATATATAGTCTAGTCGAGAAGTGAGTTTTCTGTGAAAAATAGTTAGAAGGGTAAGAAAAATATAAGCGATGGTTCTTTAGACGCGGATTGCAATTCTGAAAAATGTGTCATGTCGATTTTTTTCGTCAAATAAAAATTGCAATTGTTATTATCAAAAAACGAAAAAAAAACAATTTTATTTTTTGATGATCACTCAAAAGCTATCCAAGATAGCGGGAATTGCAAAAAAGATCCTTAAAGACTGGGAAATTTCCAAAAAAAAACTTAACTCCCAGAGCTCTAGGTCTAATATTTATAATTTTAATTTGTTGCTGAAAATAAGATCGCATCTAAAATAATATTTTTAAAGCACTAAATATTGATTTAAAAATTTGAAAAAAATATGGTATCATTTCAACGCTTGAAGAAAGAAAGTCCCGTTGGAAAAAATTTTTAAATGTATTTTCAAAAAGCTAGCCTATTGTTAATTAACTATTGTCTTTCATACATCTGTCTTCATTGAAAGCTACATAAAATTTTTTTGTCTCCTGGAGTATTTTCTATCAGTATACTCAACAGTATGACCCTATAAAATTATTTAAAATTTGTTTATATATAATTTATAACGAGTTTTTTAACATAACGAAAAATGAAAGTTAAATTGTTGTTAAATTTTTTTTCTCATATACCATGGCAGAGCTATTTTTATATTAGAAATAAGGATTAAATTATTGTAGGTAATATTTTTTTAATGCTATTTGTTAATAAATTGTTTATAAACAAATAGAGCACTGCATACGTACTGCATAGTACTGCAGTTTTCCACGCAAAGAAAAAAAATGTTTTAACTTTCTCTTAGATTTGATTTATTAACTTCAAAAATAAAATATAATTTACTAATCTAATAGTTGGCAAAGGCTACTGATTATTTAAATCATTTGTTCCGAGGTTCTTGTTTTCTTCTCGAGAAAATCGAAAAATATTAACTTTACCTAGATTTGTATTTATTTTTTAATTTATGACCTTGTTAAAAAATATCGCGCGAGAATCACCGACTAATGTAAACAGATTTAATATCAAAACATGAGTGCTTTGGACATCTTTTATTTTGTAAACTTTTCTTGTTTACAGTTGTTTTCAATATTGTTGTTTTATGTTTAAGATAACAGCAATAAGCAAATATAGACACTAATAGAATAGGGCACATTTGCATGCTTTTAACTAATCTTATATTTACTCTTTGTAAAATTTAAAATTAACTTGTGATGGATGTTACAGTCGTCAATAGTATATAGAAACCATGCGAATACACAAAAGAATTAAAATTTAGAAAGGGTGTTTTAATCAGCAAATCACTAAAACTCATTTGAACCGAATACCGAATGAAACAAAGAGGTTAAAAATAATGTAGAGTTGGATGTTGTACCTATTAACTGTACCTAAATAAGATCAGATATAACGTGTACTGCAGAGTACTGCATAAATACTGCAGAGTACTGCATACGTACTGTATAGTACTGTACACATGTACTGCAGAAAAACGTACAGTACTTCGGGGTCAATGATAATCTAAAAAAAAAAATTCTAAAACAATTTTTCTTATTGTTTATAATCGTTTTTTCATATTTGCATCATTTAAATAATTAGTTAAGAACTAAATTTGTCTTTAAAAATCATTATTGATGGTTTATAATACAATTTTTTTTTCATTAATAATTTTATTGTTTATTTAGTTCAAAATTTGTTATAAACAATATTTGAGTGTCACAATATTTTTTTCTAATATTACCAAAAATTTCAAAAACAACCATATGCAACAATGTGACGAAAAAAATTTTTCGGATTTTTTTTTGAAAATCCAATATAAAATACGAAATTTTTTTTTTTCTCCACTTTGTTAGAGATTTGTAATTTTTAGTAGGATTAGAAAAAAAATATTGTGACAATCAAAATTTTGCTTATTTTTTTTATTTTTATTATGAGCCATCAATAATGATTTTTAAACAAAAAACTATTTTGTAACTAATAATTTAAATAATGCAAATATGAAAAAATGATTATAATCAATAAGAAATTTTTTTTTTTTAAATATTTGTTTATAAACAATTTATAAACAAATAGCGTTAAAAAATCTTACCCATAATAATTTAATCCTTATTTCTAATATAAAAACAGCTATACCAGTATATGAGAAAAAAATTTTTAACAACAATTTTACGATTTTTCAGTTTTAGAAAACTCGTTAGAAACAATATAAACAAATTTTAAATAATTTTATAACGTCATCTTATTGAGTACACTCATAGAAAGTACTCCAGGAGGCGAAAAAAATTTAGGTTGATTATTTAAACAATTATCCAGTTTTCAACGAAGTCAGAAAATAGTTAATTAACAATAGACTAGCTTTTTGAAAAATCCATAAAATTTTTTTATCCAACGGGACTTTCTTTCTTCAAGTGTTGAAATAATAACATAATTTTTCAAAAATTTTTGAATCAATATTTTAGTACTTTAAAACAATTATTTTAGACGCCGTACTCACTATAGAGGCGTACTCATCTCAAAACAGTCGCGCGGGGACCTATTTTCAGCAACAAATTAAAATTATAAATATTAGAGCTGGAGGTCCGGGGAGTTGGAAGTTTTTTTTGGAAATTTCCTCCTCTCTAAGGATTTTCCCGCTATCTTGTAGAGTTTTTGAGTTATCAAAAAATAAAATGACTTTTTTTTCGTTTTTTATTAAAGAATTACAATTATTATTTGCAGAAACAAATCGACATGACACATTTCTCAGAATTGCAATCTGCGTCGAAAGAGCCATCGCTCATATTTTTCTTACTCCCTTCAAATTATTTTTTGTAGAAAACTCACTTCTCGACTAGACTAATATAGACTTTTACACCTTTACTTTATAGATTTTGAGCCAACATTATGCATTTGAAAAATTGCGGTAAATGAAAATTATAGAACATAAAATTTTCTACAAATTTTGTCTTAACTTTTTTTCTATTCCGCGCAGTGTCGCCGCGCCAGGGCGTGAAAGAACCATATATGGATTTTAGCGCAATTTTTTTAGATTTTGATCCAAATTGATGCATTTTTAAGAAAAATTACAGTAGATGAAAATTATAAAAAATTAAATTTTCTACAAATTTTGTCTTTTTTCGAATTTCGCCGCTAGCTTTTATTTTAATTTTTAAATATTTTTTATCTTATTATGTTCATTTGTTAGGTAAATTTTAATGCTAAAAATTAAAAAAAAAAACTTAAGTTTGTTATAAAAAAATTTTTAATTGAATTTTTTCAAAGTGTTATTAAATAAAGTGTAGAATTTTTAAAAAAATGCTTCAAAAAAGATTTGAAATTTTTTTACGATTTTAAACAAAATTGAATAACTTTCAAAATATTAAAGATGTTAAAATGACATTTCACCCATTCGAGAGATAATTTAAAACTCTAAATTTAGAAAGTATTTTAGTTTCTTAGATTTTTGAATTGTAATTATTACAGACAAAATAAATATTTTTTTTAATTTCGTTTTATCAAAAAGTATAAAACAAATGAAAAAAGTAAATAGTATATCCGAAAGGGATCAAAAAGTGCTAAATGTGTAAATCATTTCATAATTTTAATATATTAATTGTAGAAAAATGTAAAAAGTTAATAAAACTGACTTTATTAATACATTTTGATCCAGAAAACCTAAAAATGGTCTACTTCTCATTTTGAATATAATTGAATGAAATATTAATTGTTCATTTTTTTCAAAATTTTATTCTAGAAATTGTGCAATTTTTAAAAGAAAGGTCCAATTAAATTTGAAGTTTTATTACGATTTTAAATTAAATTGAGTAACTTAAACTAAAGATTTTAAAATGGGATTTGTACCATTCGAAACAGAATATAAAAATGTAAATTTAAGATCGTACCTATAAAGAATTGATTGTTATAGCAAAAATGAAGAATTTTTTTTAAATGTTTTGTAATCTCATTTTGTCATAAATTATAAAATAAATGAAAATAGTGAATAGACTGTTTGAAAGAGATTAAAAAGTATTATATGTGTGAAATATTTCTTAAATTTAAATTATGATTATAAAATAAGTTTTTAGTTTGCACATCTTGTACTATTAATTTTTCAGAAAATTTCACTCTTGATAAAAGTTTATAAATCTAATGAATTTAATTAAATTAAAAAAATTGAAACCAAAAATATACAGGATGATATTAAGAATAGGTAAATTATGATTATAAAATAACTTTTTTGTTAGTATTCCCTGGTACTATATATTTTAGAGAATATTAAAATATAAAAAAAAGAAATACGCTTAATTAAAAAAAATTATCTGAAGAGCAATTGATTAAACAATTATTACTAGTTTTCGGATTACCCCCTCTTTATTTTATTTTTTATAAAATGTTTAAAATATTTCAACATAATATTTTTGTCATGTTTTATCCAACTTTTTTTAGTTTTGTCATAGCTAAACAATAATAATAATAACTATTATTCAAGGGACGCTTAAACGGTGATGCACCTTTTCGGGAATTTGGCCCATTGGGTATCGGAATGGCTAGTGCGATCTTGGCCAAACTTCTCACATACATGTGGGGTGATAATATACATATTGTAATGTGGAAAAAGTTCTAAAAATTATAACTGGAAAAAAGTTTTCTTATGCAAAACCCTTAATTTGTATGGCGGATACCGGAAGAGATTCTGTTCAAATTCAGAAACGTCGAAAGTGATAATAAGAATTTTTTTTTGCTATCACGAAATTGTACTGATGCTTTTGGGCCTCAGAAAAATGTGCAATATTTAGTTTATATGTTTCACTTAATTAATTTTTTATTATGAAAAATATGGATTTCTTCTACATTTTGAGGTTCATAAGAATTCGAATTTGAATCTGAATTTTGTTTTAATTTTTTATTCGGATTGTTTTTGCGGCTAAAGCCTTCGGTGTCCTAGTTTAAACTGGAATTTGTAAGTCTCTTTGATTTCCATGTAGTTGCAACGTGTTCTTTAGTATTTTCGAAATAAATAAATCAAAAACAGTATCCGATTTAGGTACTAGATCTGTGATATTCAAGGATCGAGTGACTTTGTCATCCATAAATTAAGAATATTTCAAGTAGACATAAGATATTTTTTCCTGTAATATATTTTTTTGCTGTTTGGTTTTGAAAATGTAAATCCTATTATTTAATTTATTAAATAGAAACTAAATCACCACACCAACTAAAAAGATAGGTGCATTAATGTAAACAACCATCGGAGCTTTGAACGAAACATGATACGAGACACTTGTAAAATAAATTTCTTATCGGTTTTTTTCTGCTTTCATAAATCTCGTTCACATTAGAAACGAATGGAGAAAAACACAAGGTCAATCTTAGGTAGCTAAATTCCCTGGCAACGTCGCGGGGCCTCGTATGTACATTAAAAAAATAATTTATAAACAGTGGGCCTCGCATGTTAGTTAAATATTGTAAAGGGACTCGAATGTGATTTGCATACATGTATATTGTAATTTTAGAAATATCTTACCCCTCATGGGGGGTTATTATTAAATAATATAAAAACATTTAAAAAAACTAAAATATACTTCATAAAAATGTTTCCTTCCGATGGGCCTCGGGTTGCCTGTTCAATATATCGGGCCTCGCTTTTGTCAATGGATGCGTATATATATATATATATATATATATGTCGTTGTCACTTACGAGGCCATTTATTGCATGTGCAACATACTAAAAGAGGCCCGTCTTGGACATGCGAGGCCCGAAACCGGGCCTCGCATGTCAAATGCTTGTATATAAGCTTATTTTTGTTCCTCTGACCCCCCAAAATATTTATCTCCGATTTTTTTTTGGGCTCATAAGTGAATCTGGATACCACCTCTTATACGGTTTTTAGTTCATTCTATTTTTAACAAGTTGTCGCTTCAATCGTTTTGTATATATTCGTTGTTAGAAATGCGAGGCCCTCGTATATGCGTTCAATTTACAAGTTCATTATTAATTCCGAGGCCCTTAAACATGGCAACGGTGTTAATGTGTTTGTTAACTGATAACAGAATAAAAACATCACTTTTAAATCGTTGGATGCTGTACAAATTTATAATATTTATATTAACTGAACGAAACGATTTTGTTAAGATTTATCTAAATTAGTTTTTAATCATAGTAGCCACCAGTTATCGATAATATTTCTAAGAACTTAAAATAAGTATTTTTTAATATACTTTTTCTGCATCAATTATTAATATTAAAATGGGGAATCTCACAAAAATTTAAACCTTACTTTGACCACGCTTATGCCAATTGAAGGTATTACTTATAAATACCACCGCTTGCTTTTACTTTTTACTTTCCCGACCCACCTTACGAGACGGGAAAGTCTTAAAAACGAGCTAAACACAATTTTGAAAGTAAAGATGTCATTTTGAGGTCCCCTGAGGTGATTAAGACCATTTTCAGATGGAAGTATGTCTGTCTGTCCGTGTGTATTCTTCCATGATAGAAATCATACGCTTAATCCAATTAAGCTGAAATTTGGTATACAGGTTTTGATTATCCATCGGAAAAACCCATTAGTTTTTGTACATCTGTCAAACGTAAGTGAAACTGTAAAAAAATGATAAACGAAACTTGACTTCCAGTATGTTATTTGAAAGCTCTTGAAAAACTTTATTCAGAACAGTCAAAATTATTTCTCCAACTGTCACCTGTCAAAATTAAAAAAATGTCAAAATTTGAAACTTTAACATTAAATATCTGAAAAAGTACTTCACGGACTTAACCAATTTCGGTTAATCGTCGGAAGAACCAGTGAAGAAGTGTCATAGTTTGAAACTTTAAGATTAATTTATCTGAAAAAGTTTTGAGTCTCTGGATATTCGTCGGGAATGTTTTAGGGCATGAGTATAGTAACATGTAGCATCAAGATATTTGAGTTTTTAAAAATTTGCCATAATTTTTAAAAACTATGAAATTAGAAAAATCATAGTTGCAATAAATGCGTAAAGAACTTTTCATGTTCGCTTGAATTGCAAAGTTCACCTTCGAGAAAATAAAGGATCCTAAAAATGTAATATTAAAAATCTATTTTAACAAAAAAAGGTACAGAAAGGAACTAAAGTTACGAATTAAAACGTCGATAAAATTTGTATTCATATACAAGGTGTTTCCAAATTCGCACCCTACAGAACACATGCTTATTCCTCATAAAAAGAGAACAAAACACAAGAAAAAGTCAAGAGTCATTTAAGAAGAAAAATCGGCGAATTAATTAAGTAAACATTATTTTTAAAAAGTTTTTCAAAAAATGTGTTACTGCCGACCCGTAGTATTATAATTTACAAAACCAAATTTTCGACAATATATTTCTTTTTATAAATTAACTCCTATATAATATGTGTCATTTAATGATGACAGTTTTCTCATTTTGACAGCGATAAAAATGATAAAGAATATCGTCACACTGACCAAAACTACATTTTTGTAACAATCTACTTACGTTTCGCTAACTATATTATCATCATCAGGAGTTGATGATAAACTAACATAGTTAGCGAAAGGTACTTAGAGTGTTAAAAAAGTGTAGTTTTGGTTGATGGCGACGGACGATATTCTTCAACATTGATGAAATCAAAAGGTTCAAAATTCACAATTTAAGGGATAAAAATGCCTGTTCCTCATAATCATACTACATCTATTATCCCTATACGCTGCGTCGGTACGTCTGTTAGTTCTGTCAATTCAATTATTCAGTTTTGTTGATATTGAAATATGCAAGATAAATAATAAATTATTAAACCAGTAAAAGGAATAATCTCTGCGCGATTTTTCAAGACTACGGCCGGCCCGTTTCCGTCAACGGAAGAAAGTCTGATTCCAAGAAATTTTTCCAATAATTTTTTTTTCAAATTTTTCAATTTTTTTTCAACGAGACTCTTGCAATATGGATATCAATCGACGCGTCTTGACTCACATACCTTAAAAGACATCAGTATGGGCAAATGTGCTTTCCTTATCAAGATATCTCGAATATCAGTTTCACTTTGTAGGCGGGCCCAGGATCCTCGGACCCGGAATAGGTCATCTTCTGATAGAGCCTTATTTTTTTGAATAAAAACAGAGTTTTTTCGAGGGAAATCAATTTTTTCCACGTCTCATGATATTTTAAGTCATTTGGAGCCAAAAAATTTTTTGAGATTTTTGCACGATTTCAATACTACGGTTTGCCCAACTTCATCAAGGGTGAAGTGTGGGCGGGCCGTAGTAAAATAATTTAAAAATCATAATAATTATGAAATAATTTAATTGTATCAATATGAATATTGTTGATGCGCATTCATAATATATTCTATCGGTAATTTATCTTGTCAAAAAACACTCGAGCTTTTCTTTTCTTTAAAACTCAAAATTTTTGCTTCAGTAATTATTCTTGAAAAAAACATCATTGGCAAAATCGTTCGACATTCTATCTCGCGATTTCTCTATGTCAGTTTTTCTCGTAAAATTACTGATTTGGCAAATTTTTTGGCAACAAAGAGAAATTTATCCGATAAAAAAAAGGTCTTGAATTTTTACTGCTGCCTAAAGCAAGGCATTTGCTAAATGTTAAAAAATATTTAGTCATTTGGAAGTTAAGAAATAAAAATTATTAATTTAGCCACTTGTTCTCACCTAAGAACAAAAAAACTTTCAAGTTGCGACAAAAACAAAATAAAAACATAAAAAATCAAAATTTGTTTCCTGCAGATCTAGACATTATAACGAACAAACTTTTCTTTTACAATAAAGTGTCTCAATAATAGTACAAATTGCTACACCATAACAAACAAACAAAAAAGTTAACTCAACAAATACCTAAAATAAGGATATATCGGTTAAGATATATCGGTTAATTGGGTCCAAAATGTAATTTTTTAAACTAGACAACTGAACCAGTCGCACTATGAAAAAAAAAAATTTGAAAGCAACCATTTCGTGCAAGTTTTTGAAAAAATATTTAATGTTATTTTTCTTCAAAGATTTTATAATTATACGCTAAAAAAACAATTTCGCCATAAAAAAAATTAAAAACGGCTGTTACATAAATATCAGTTTTCTTTATATTGATTATAAATAAAAGTTTTAATTCGAACCCACTCTATTTTTGCAATAATGAAGTATTTTTTTTTAATATTGATAGCTTCAACTTCAAAGGCTTTTAGATGCTTTTTACTTTCCGAACCCAACAAAGTCTAGAAGGAAAGTATTGCATTCATGATTTTTGGCCATACCCAGATTTTAAGGGATCTTTACGTTTTGGGGTCAACTGAATCTATTTATACCATTTTTAGCATGATGTCTATGTGTATGTGAACACGATAATGTTTAACGGCTCAACCGATTTAAATGAAATTTTATATACATATTTAGGGTGGCAAGGAGACGACCTGTATAGATTTTGGTATTAATCGGACAACTGGAAGTGACAGTTGTTATAAGTGATGACGCTATTACCAAACAAGATGGCATTAAAGTTTTACATATATCTCAAATTTAAAAACGTTTGCGATTATTGCTAGATTTATCAAAAGTAAATTTTTTATATTTAAAATAAAAATGAAAGTTACAGGATATCAAAGTTGTTATTGTACCTCTGCCACCTGGCTTCTGTAATGTATCTCCATATCCTATTCTTTGAAATTCATTCCTTTATACTTTAATTATTGATAAACTTCTTTATTTATATATTGTTTTTAATTAAATGGTTCTTTTATTGGTATATATTTATTCCATTTTCAAATATCATGTATGTACATACATATTATTATTTTACAAAACATCTCCTAATAATTTTTATATATTTGACATTTTTAATTTTTTTTCTTTTGACAAAAATATCTTATTTGTTTATTATCTTTCTTTTTTTACATCTGTTTCTTTTCCCAAATTCATATTTTCCTTATGTGATTATTAAAAAAAAATTAATCGCTTTTGTCTCTCTCTTATTATTTACTTGTGCCTTAACTAAAATTTTGTTTTGCATTTCCAAAATTATATTAAATCTTCAAAAATAAACTCATACAGAGTATTTCATTACAATATATATAGTCTAGTCGAGAAGTGAGTTTTCTGTGAAAAATAGTTAGAAGGGTAAGAAAAATATAAGCGATGGTTCTT
Source organism: Neocrepidodera transversa (assembly GCA_963243735.1). Taxonomy (NCBI): domain Eukaryota; kingdom Metazoa; phylum Arthropoda; class Insecta; order Coleoptera; family Chrysomelidae; genus Neocrepidodera; species Neocrepidodera transversa. The sequence continues at coordinate 11,497,564 of OY725356.1, forward strand.
TCGACGCGGATTGCGATTCTGAAAAATGTGTCATGTCGATTTTTTTCTTCAAATAAAAATTGCAATTGTTATTATCAAAAAACGAAAAAAAAATATTTTTTTTTTGATGATAACTCAAAAGCTATCCAAGATAGCGGGAATTGCAAAAAAGATCCTTAAAGAGGAGGAAATTTCCAAAAAAAAACTTAACTCCCAGAACTCTAGGTCTAATATTTATAATTTTAATTTGTTGCTGAAAATAAGTCCCCGCGCGATCATTTCGGGATGACTACGCCGCCTCTATAGTGAGTATCGTATCTAAAATAATATTTTTAAAGCACTAAATATTGATTTAAAAATTTGAAAAAAATATGGTATCATTTCAACGCTTGAAGTAAGAAAGTCCCGTTGGAAAAAATTTTTAAATGCATTTTAAAAAAGCTAGCCTATTGTTAATTAACTATTGTCTTTCATACATCTGTCTTCATTGAAAGCTATATATTTTTTTTTGCCTCCTGGAGTATTTTCTATCAGTATACTCAACAGTATGACCCTATAAAATTATTTAAAATTTGTTTATATATAATTTATAACGAGTTTTTTAACATAACGAAAAATGAAAGTCAAATTGTTGTTAAATTTTTTTTCTCAAATACCATGGCAGAGCTATTTTTATATTAGAAATAAGGATTAAATTATTGTAGGTAATATTTTTTTAATGCTATTTGTTAATAAATTGTTTATAAACAAATAGAGCACTGCATACGTACTGCATAGTACTGCAGTTTTCCACGCAAAGAAAAAAAATGTTTTAACTTTCTCTTAGATTTGATTTATTAACTTCAAAAATAAAATATAATTTACTAATCTAATAGTTGGCAAAGGCTACTGATTATTTAAATCATTTGTTCCGAGGTTCTTGTTTTCTTCTCGAGAATATCGAAAAATATTAACTTACCTAGATCTGTATTTATTTTTTAATTTATGACCTTGTTAAAAAATATCGCGCGAGAATCACCGACTAATGTAAACAGATTTAATATCAAAACATGAGTGCTTTGGACATTTTTTATTTTGTAAACTTTTCTTGTTTACAGTTGTTTTCAATATTGTTGTTTTATGTTTAAGATAACAGCAATAAGCAAATATAGACACTAATAGAATAGGCCACATTTGCATGCTTTTAACTAATCTTATATTTACTTTTTGTAAAATTTAAAATTAACTTGTGATGGATGTTACAGTCGTCAATAGTATATAGAAATCATGCGAATACACAAAAGAATTAAAATTTAGAAAGGGTGTTTTAATCAGCAAATCACTAAAACTCACTTGAACCGAATACCGAATGGAACAAAGAGGTTAAAAATAATGTAGAGTTGGATGTTGTACCTATTAACTGTACCTAAATAAGATCAGATATAACGTGTACTGCAGAGTACTGCATAAATACTGCAGAGTACTGCATACGTACTGTATAGTACTGTACACATGTACTGCAGAAAAAACGTACAGTACTTCGGGGTCAATGATAATTTAAAAAAAAAAAAATTCTAAAACAATTTTTCTTATTGTTTATAATCGTTTTTTTCATATTTGCATCATTTAAATAATTAGTTAAGAACTAAATTTGTCTTTAAAAATCATTATTGATGGCTTATAATACAATTTTTTTTTCATTAATAATTTTATTGTTTATTTAGTTCAAAATTTGTTATAAACAATATTTGAGTGTCACAATATTTTTTTCTAATATTACCAAAAATTACAAAAACAACCATATGCAACAATGTGACGAAAAAAATTTTTCGGATTTTTTTTTGAAAATCCAATATAAAATACGAAATTTTTTTTTTCTCAACTTTGTTAGAGATTTGTAATTTTTAGTAGGATTAGAAAAAAATTATTGTGACAATCAAATTTTGTTTATTTTTTTTATTTTTATTATGAGCCATCAATAATGATTTTTAAACAAAAAACTATTTTGTAACTAATAATTTAAATAATGCAAATATGAAAAAATGATTATAATCAATAAGAAATTTTTTTTTTTCAAAAATATTTGTTTATAAACAATTTATAAACAAATAGCGTTAAAAAATCTTGCCCATAATAATTTAATCCTTATTTCTAATATAAAAACAGCTATACCAGTATATGAGAAAAAAATTTTTAACAACAATTTTACGATTTTTCAGTTTTAGAAAACTCGTTAGAAACAATATAAACAAATTTTAAATAATTTTATAGCGTCATCTTATTGAGTACACTCATAGAAAGTACTCCAGAGTACTCCAGGAGGCGAAAAAAATTTAGGTTGATTATTTAAACAATTATCCAGTTTTCAATGAAGTCAGAAAATAGTTAATTAACAATAGACTAGCTTTTTGAAAAATCCATAAAATTTTTTTATCCAACGGGACTTTCTTTCTTTAAGTGTTGAAATAATACCATAATTTTTCAAAAATTTTTGAATCAATGCTTTACTACTTTAAAACAATTATTTTAGACGCCGTACTCACTATAGAGGCGTACTCATCTCGAAACAGTCGCGCGGGGACTTATTTTCAGCAACAAATTAAAATTATAAATATTAGAGCTGGAGGTCCGGGAGTTGAAAGTTTTTTTTGGAAATTTCCTCCTCTCTAAGGATTTTCCCGCTATCTTGTATAGTTTTTGAGTTATCAAAAAATAAAATGACTTTTTTTTCGTTTTTTATTAAAAAATTACAATTATTATTTGCAGAAACAAATCGACATGACACATTTCTCAGAATTGCAATCTGCGTCGAATGAGCCATCGCTCATATTTTTCTTACCCCCTTCAAATTATTTTTCGTAGAAAACTCACTTCTCGACTAGACTAATATAGACTTTTACACCTTTACTTTATATATTTGGAGCCAAAATTATGCATTTGAAAAATTGCGGTAAATGAAAATTATAGAACATAAAATTTTCTACAAATTTTGTCTTAACTTTTGTTCAATTCCGCGCAGTGTCGCCGCGCCAGGTCGTGAAAGAACCATATATGGATTTTAGCGCAATTTTTTTAGATTTTGATCCAAAATGATGCATTTTTAAGAAAAATTACAGTAGATGAAAATTATAAAAAATTAAATTTTCTACAAATTTTGTCTTTTTTCGAATTTCGCCGCTAGCTTTTATTTTAATTTTTAAATATTTTTTATCTTATTATGTTTATTTGTTAGGTAAATTTTAATACTAAAAATTAAAAAAAAAACTTAAGTTTGTTATAAAAAAATTTTTAATTGAATTTTTTCAAAATTTTATTAAATAAAGTGTAGAATTTTTAAAAAAATGCTTCAAAAAAGATTTAAAATTTTTTTACGATTTTAAACAAAATTGAATAACTTTCAAAATATTAAAGATGTTAAAATGACATTTCACCCATTCGAAAGATAATTTAAAACTCTAAATTTAGATTTTTGAATTGTAATTATTACAGCCAAAATAAATATTTTTTTTAATTTCGTTTTATCAAAAAGTATAAAACAAATGAAAAAGTAAATAGTATGTCCAAAAGGGATCAAAAAGTGCTAAATGTGTAAATCATTTCATAATTTCAATATATTAATTGTTATAGTCAAAAATGAAAAAAGTTAATAAAACTGACTTTACTAATACATTTTGATCCAGAAAGCCTAAAAATGGTCTACTTCTCATTTTGAATACAATTGAATGAAATATTAATTACTCATTGATTTTAAAATTATTCAAAAAATGTGTTAATATTTTTATGGTAAATATTAACATAAAAAATAAAAATATAATATTAAATTTGTAATAAAAGATTTTATCATTGTTCATTTTTTTAAAAATTTTATTCTAGAAATTGTGCAATTTTTAAAAGAAAGGTCCAAATAAATTTGAAGTTTTATTACGATTTTAAATTAAATTGAGTAACTTAAACTAAAGATTTTAAAATGGGATTTGTACCATTCGAAACAGAATATAAAAATGTAAATTTAAGATGTATTTTATTTTCTTCGTACCTATAAAGAATTGATTGTTATAGCAAAAATGAAGAATTTTTTTTAAATGTTTTGTAATCTCATTTTGTCATAAATTATAAAATAAATGAAAATAGTGAATATACTGTTTGAAAGAGATTAAAAAGTATTATATGTGTGAAATATTTCTTAAATTTAAATTATGATTATAAAATAAGTTTTTTGTTTGCACATCTTGTACTATTAATTTTACAGAAAATTTCACTCTTGATAAAAGTTTATAAATCTAATGAATTTAATTAAATTAAAAAAAATTGAAACCAAAAATATACAGGATGATATTAAGAATAGGTAAATTATGATTATAAAATAACTTTTTTGTTAGTATTCCCTGGTACTATATATTTTAGAAAATATTAAAATATAAAAAAAAGAAATACGATTAATTAAAAAAAAATTATCTGAAGAGCAACTGATTAAACAATTATTACTAGTGTTCGGATTACCCCCTCTTTATTTTATTTTTTATAAAATGCTTAAAATATTTCAACATAATATTTTTTTCATGTTTTATCCAACTTTTTTTAGTTTTGTCATAGCTAAACAATAATAATAATACCTATTATTCAAGGGGCGCTTAAACGGTGATGCGCCTTTTCGGGAATTTGGCCCATTGGGTATCGGAATGGCTAGTGCGATCTTGGCCAAACTTCTCACATACATGTGGGGTGATAATATACATATTGTAATGTGGAAAAAATTCTAAAAATTATAACTGGAAAAAAGTTTTCTTATGCAAAACCCTTAATTTGTATGGCGGATACCAGAAGAGATTCTGTTCAAATTCAGAAACGTCGAAAGTGATAATAAGAATTTTTTTTTGCTATCACAAAATTGTACTGATGCTTTTGGGCCTCAGAAAAATGTGCAATATTAAGTTTATATGTTTCACTTAATTAATTTTTTGTTACGAAAAATATGGCTTTCTTTTACATTTTAAGGTTCATTAGAATTCGAATTTGAATCTGAATTTTGTTTTAATTTTTTATTCGGATTGTTTTTGCGGCTAAAGCCTTCGGTGTCCTAGTTTAAACTGGAATTTGTAAGTCTCTTTGATTTCCATGTAGTTGCAACGTGTTCTTTAGTATTTTCTAAATTTTCGAAATAAATAAATCAAAAACAGTATCCGATTTAGGTACTAGATCTGTGATATTCAAGGATCGAGTGACTTTGTCATCCATAAATTAAGAATATTTCAAGTAGACATAAGATATTTTTTCCTGTAATATATTTTTTTGCTGTTTGTTTTTGAAAATGTAAATCCTATTATTTAATTTATTAAATAGAAACTAAATCACCACACCAACTAAAAAGATAGGTGCATTAATGTAAACAACCATCGGAGCTTTGAACGAAACATGATACGAGACACTTGTAAAATAAATTTCTTATCGGTTTTTTTCTGCTTTCATAAATCTCGTTCACATTAGAAACGAATGGAGAAAAACACAAGGTCAAGCTTGGGTAGCCAAATTCCCTGGCAACGTCGCGGGGCCTCGTATGTACATTAAAAAAACAATTTATAAACAGTGGGCCTCGCATGTTAGTTAAATATTGTAAAGGGACTCGAATGTGATTTGCATACATGTATATTGTAATTTTAGAAATATCTTACCCCTCATGGGGGGTTATTATTAAATAATATAAAAACATTTAAAAAAACTAAAATATACTTCATAAAAATGTTTCCTTCCGATGGGCCTCGGGTTGCCTGTTCAATATATCGGGCCTCGCTTTTGTCAATGGATGCGTATATATATATATATATATTTTTAGTGACCTCAAATATCTCGAGTTCCAGGACGAATTTTAAAATTCGGGATTTGTCACAATTTGCATTTTAATGAGTTCTACCTGTGTATGAAATTTCATGTCAATCGGCTGAACGAAGGTATTCAAAACTGCTGGGTCAATTTTTCATTGCTCATACACTTAAGATTAGTTTTTGACCTCAAATATCTCGAGTTTTAGGACGAATCTTAAAATTCGGGCTTCGTCACAATTTGTACTTTAATGAGTTCTAGCTGTGTACGAAATTTCATGACAATCGGCTGAACCAAAGTATTCAAAACCGATGAGTCAATTTTTTATCGCTCATACACTTAACATTAGTCTTTAGCCTCAAATATCTCGAGTTTTAGGACGAATTTTAAAATTCTAGATTCGTCACAATTTGCACTTTAATGAGTTCTAGCTGTGTGTAAAATTTCATGTCAATCGGCTACGAAAGTATTCAAAAACTGATATATATTTAATTTATTAATATCTATATATACATATATATATATATTTTTATTGACCTCAAATATCTCAAGTTCTAGGAGTAATTTTAAAATTCGGGCTTAGTTACCACTTGAATTTTAACGAGTTTTAGCTGTGTATGAAATTTCATGTCAATCGGCTGATCGAAGGTATTCAAAACTGCTGGGTCAATTTTTCATTGCTCCTACACTTAAGATGAGTTTTTGACCTCAAATATCTCGAGTTTTAGGCCGAATTTTAAAATTCTGGATTCGTCACAATTTGCACTTTAATGAGTTCTAGCTGTATATGGAATTTTATGACAATCGGTTGAACGAAAGTATTCGAAACCGATGAGTCAATTTTTCATCGCTCATACACTTAAAATTAGTCTTCGACCTGAAATATCTCGAGTTATAGGACGAATTTTAAAATTCTGGATTCGTCACAATTTGAAATTTAACGAGTTCTAGCTGTGTATGAAATTTCATGTCAATCGGCTGATCGAAGGTATTCAAAACCGCTGGGTCAATTTTTCATCGTTCATGCACTTAACATTAGTTTTTGACCTGAAATATCTAGAGTTTTAGGACGAATTTTAAAATTCGGGCTTCGTCACAATCTGCTTTTTAATGAGTTCTAGCTGTGTATGAAATTTCATGACAATCGGCTGAACGAAAGTATCCAAAAAATGAAATATATTTAATTTATTTATATATATATATATACATATATAAATATATCGGTTTTTGAATACTTTCGTTTAGCCTATTCACATGAAATTTTATACACAGCCTGAACTCCTTAAACTTCAAGTTGTGACGAATGCGGAATTTTAAAATTCGTCATAGAACTCGAGATATTTGAAGTCAAAGACTAATGTTAAGTATATGAGCTATGAAAAATTGACTAAGCGGTTTTGAATAGTTTCGTTCAGCCGATTGAGATGAAATTTCATACACAGCTAGAAATCGTAAAAATATAACTTGTGGCGAAGCCCGAATTTTAAAATTCGACCTAGAACTCGAGATATTTGAGGTGTTATACTAATCTTAAGTGTATGAGCGATGAAAAATTGACTCAACGGTTTTGAATAGTTTCGTTCAGCCGATTGACATGAAATTTCATACACAGCTCGAACTGGTAAAAATGTAACTTGCGACGAAGCCCGAATTTTAAAATTCCTCCTAGAACTCGAGATATTTGAGGTCAAAGGCTAATCTTAAGTGTATGAGCGATGAAAAATTGACCCAGCGGTTTTGAATACCTTCGATTAGCCGATTGACATGAAATTTCAAACAAAGCTAGAACTCATTAAAGTGCAAATTGTGACAAATCCAGAATTTTAAAATTCGACCTAGAACTCGAGATATTTGTGGTGTAAGACTAATTTTAATGAATGAGCGATGAAAAATTGATTCAATAGTTTTGAATAGTTTCGTTCAGCCGATTGAGATGAAATTTCATACACAGCTAGAACTCGTAAAAATATAACTTGTAACGAAACCCGAATTTTAAAATTCCTCCTAGAACTCGAGATATTTGATTTCAATATAAACATTTATATATATATAATTAGTCAGGATTTATTTAAGATAATGGAAAGTAAAAAAAAAAAAAAGAAAAATTTAAAAGAACCGTCGTCAAGACGATAAGATTTTGATTAATCGGCGTTTCGTTCCCGTTGCCGGATGATCCGGGGTCGGAGGGACCGACCGACCGACCGACCGAGCGGGGACCGGTCGGCTTTTGGCGATTTCCAATCGGATAACGACAGACCAGGAATGTTTCATCGCGATAAAACGACTCAACGCGGGAGAATTTTCGACGAGATTTATCGTTTTACTCATTTATATACATGGATCTAGAGATGGGATTTACTTGATTTTTTTTTTTTTTTGAAAAATAAGAATATTTTTTTTTTAATATTAATTTATTTAAAATTTAATGTTTTGTTGGTTTAAATATTTTTATGTATTGTTTTATATTGTATTTATTTATCATGGACCGTATTCGAAATATTTGTAAAAATATATATATATATATATTTTTGACTATAATTTATTTTTGTTACCATAAAAATAGTTTCCTCTGTATATAAATGCACTCACTAACTCCATTTTGCATTGTTCGCTATTAAATAGTCTCGAGGCGTGAGAATTTCAAAAAAAGGCAGCGCGATGTTGTAGGAGTCGAAGTCGATGGGATGGGGGCAATTTGAGGAGATCTGACCTGACAGGTGACCCGCGGCATAAGAAAAGAAGAAAAAGAAAAAGAAGAAGAGACCGAGAGAGAGAGAGAGAGAGCGCCTTTGATTGGACCATCTATCACTATATCTCTTGGGCTACGTAATTGGTTCTCATACCCCGGACTCCGGTAACGCTCATATATATATATATATATATATATCTATATATATATTTTCTACAAACCAGACACACTGGCATTTGTTAAAAAAAAAAAAAAAAAAAATAGACTGAAAAATAATTAAAAATACAATGTATGTATTAAAAATATGCAAAGTGAAAATTTCGGAGGAGTGTGAAATTTTGTATGGTTAAAGTTTATATACAGGAAAAGAGCAGAAAAATAAAATTGATATATAATATGTGTATTAAAAACAGAAAAAGTAAAAAAAATAGAAAAAACCAGGAAGAAATGTAAAAAGAATGATAAAATAAGGAAAAATAGGGTAAAATGAGGAAAAATGGGGGAAAATAGATAAAAAAAATTGGAAAAAATTAGGAAAATGATAGAGAAAAATAGGGAGAAATAGATAGAAAAAATTGGGAAATATATTAAAATATAAGTAAAAATAAGTAATACAGGGAAAAATAGGAAAAATGGGAAAATAATTTAAAAAAAAAAGGAAAAATAGGGAAAATACGAAAATATAGGTAAAAATAGAGAGAAGTGGGAAAAATCGGATAATTTAAAAAAATAAAGAAAAATAAGAAAAATTAAATAAAAAATCAATGAGATTTAAAAACAGGAAAAAATGGGGAAAAATACGAAAAAAATAAAGAGAGTAAAAATGGGTAAAAACAGGAAAATATAAAGAAAAATATGGAAAATTGGGAAAAAATTATGTAAAAATAAGTAAAAATCGGGAAAAATGGAAAAAATTGGGAAAAATAGGAAAAATTCGTACAATGGAAAAAAACTTAAATAGTAAAAATAGTGAAAATAGGGAAAAATAGATAAAAAAAACTGAAAAAATAAGAAGTAATGAAAATAGAGAAAAATAGGGAAATTAGGAAAATATAGCAAAAAATCAGTGAAAATACTGAAAATAGATGGAAAATTAGGAAAACCAGAAAAAAATTTGGAAAAAACAGGGAAAAAAACGAAGAAATAAAGAAAAAAGTAAAAATGGGAAAAACCAGGAAAAAGTAGAGGAAAATAGGGAAAACCAGATAAAAAATTAGGAAAAATAGATAAAAATTAGGAAGAAATCTATTTTTTGTAACTTTTTCTAAAAAGTTAAAAAAAATAGAGAAAAATATGGAAAACTAGCAAAAAATAGTGAAAATATGGAAAAATAGTGAAAATAGGAAAAAATAAGAAACAGTAGTGAAAATAGGGAAAAATTAGGAAAAAATAGGGAAAAATAATCAAAAATAATAAAAAATAGGGAAAAATGGAGAGAAAGAGTAGAAATTGGAAAAATAGGAAAAAATAGTAAAAATAGAAAAAAAAAGAAAAAAATTAGGAAAAATAGTGAAAAATGGGTAGAAATACTGAGAAATGGGAAAAAATAGGGAAAAACGAGGATATTTTGGCAAAAATAGTAAAAATGGGTGAAATGAAAAAAAAACAAACAATAATAATGAAAATAGGGAAAAATAGATTATAAATTAGGAAAAAATAGGGAAAAGTAGGGAAAAAACGAAAAAAATTGAGAAAAATAATGAAAAATAGGAAAAAATATGAAAAAATAAGGAAAAATAAGGAAAAATTGGGAAACAATTGAAAAAACAGGTAAAAATATATATATACAGAAAAATAAGAAAATTGAGTCAAATGTAAAAAACTATAAACAAATAATAAAAAATATTGTAAAAAATGGGAAAAAAAGGAAAAAAATTGAAAAAAATATAAAAAAAATTGATAAAAAAATAAAAAACCCAAAAAAAAACGAAAAAAAAACCGCTAATAATATGTAAGAAATCGAAAAATATCGCAAAAAATTGAAAAAAATCGCAAAAAATTGAAAAAAATCGCAAAAAACCGAATTTTGAAAAAAAAATTAAAAAACTGAAAAAAAGTTACAAATAATTACAAAAAACAAAGACGGTAAAAAAAGCGTAAAAAACGCAAAAAAAAAACGAAAATTTTTTTTTAAAAAAATACAGAAAATTGCAAAAAAAAAAATCGAGAAAAAAATTAATAAGAAATTGCAAAAAAATCGAAACCAAATCCCAAAAAAATCGAAAAAAAAAAACAGAAAATGGCAAAAAAATTTCAAAAAAAACAAAAAAATTCAAAAAATTGCAAAAAAGTCGGGAAAACAATCGCAAAAAATCGAAACCAAATCCCAAAAAAATCGAAAGAAAAAAACAAAATTTCAAAAAAATTAAAAAAATTTCCCAAAAAAATCGGGAAAAAAATAAAAAATTGCAAAAAAAATCGGGACAAAATTAATAAAAATCGCAAAAAAAAAAATCGAAACCAATTCCCAAAAAATTCGAAAAAAAAACAGAAAATAGCAAAAAAAATTTCAAAAATTTCAAAAAAAAATCTGGAAATAAAAAAATAAAATCGCAAATCGAAACCAAATCCCAAAAAAAATCAGGTAAAAATCGCAAAATAAATCGCAAAATTACAACAAAAAAAAAGTGAAAAATAGAAAAATAATAAAAATAATGAAATATGGGACAAAATAATAAAAAACATGAAAAAATGATAAAAACAGGAAAAAGAAGAGGGGGAAAAATTTCAAAATATAGGAAAATAATGAAATATGGGACAAAAAAATGGGACCAAATAATAAATAATAAAAAAATATGAAAAAATACTAAAAACAGGGAGAAGGGGAAACATTTTTGAAAAAAATGAAATATGGGACAAAATAATAAAAGAAAAATGAAAAATAGTAAAAACAGGAAAAAGAAGAAAAAGCAAAAAAAATGCGCTAAAATGAAGAAAAAAAAAACGATTTTGGAAAAATGGGAAAAAATGGAACAAAATATGGGACAAAATAATAAAAATCTCAAACAAAAATCGGGATAAAATTAATAAAAAATCGCAAAAAAATCGAAACCAAATCCCAAAAAAATCGAAAAAAAAAACAGAAAATTGCAAAAAATTTCAAAAATTCGCAAAAAAATCGCAAAAAAATTGCAAAATAAATCGCAAAATTACAACCCAAAAAAAAAATGAAAAATAGAAAAATAATGAAATATGGGACTAAATAATAAAAAACATGAAAAAATGATAAAAACAGGAAAAAGAAGAGGGGGAAAATTTTAAAATATAGGAAAATAATGAAATATGGGACAAAAAAATGGGACCAAATAATAAAAAAAATATTAAAAATAGTAAAAACAGGAAAAAGAGGAGAAAGTGGAGAAAAATGCGCAAAATTGGAGGGGGAAAATACCAAAAAATAGGAAAAATTGAAATATGGGAAAATAATAAAAAAAATATGACAAAATGGAAAAAACAGGAAAAAGAGGAGAAAGTAGAGAAAAATACGCAAAATTGGAGGGGGAAAATATAAAAAAATAGGAAAACATTGAAAAATGGGAAAATAATAAAAAAAATATGACAAAATAGAAAAAACAGGAAAAAGAGGAGAAAGTCAAGAAAAATACGCAAAATTGGAGGGGGAAAATATAAAAAAATAGGAAAATATTGAAATATGGGAAAATAATAAAAAAAATATGACAAAATAGAAAAAACAGGAAAAAGAGGAGAAAGTCAAGAAAAATACGCAAAATTGGAGGGGGAAAATATAAAAAAATAGGAAAATATTGAAATATGGGAAAATAATAAAAAAAATATGACAAAATAGAAAAAACAGGAAAAAGAGGAGAAAGTAGAGAAAAATACGCAAAATTGGAGGGGGAAAACATAAAAAAATAGGAAAACATTGAAATATGGGAAAATAATAAAAAAAATATGACAAAATAGAAAAAACAGAAAAAAGAGGAGAAAGTAGAGAAAAATACGCAAAATTGGAGGGGGAAAATATAAAAAAATAGGAAAACATTGAAAAATGGGAAAATAATAAAAAAATATGACAAAATAGAAAAAACAGGAAAAAGAGGAGAAAGTAGAGAAAAATACGCAAAATTGGAGGGGGAAAATATCAAAAAATAGGAAAACATTGAAAAATGGGAAAATAATAAAAAAAATATGACAAAATAGAAAAAACAGGAAAAAGAGGAGAAAGTAGAGAAAAATACGCAAAATTGGAGGGGGAAAATATAAAAAAATAGGAAAACATTGAAATATGGGAAAATAATAAAAAAAATATGACAAAATAGAAAAAACAGGAAAAAGAGGAGAAAGTCAAGAAAAATACGCAAAATTGGAGGGGGAAAATATAAAAAATAGGAAAACATTGAAAAATGGGAAAATAATAAAAAAAATATGACAAAATAGAAAAAACAGGAAAAAGAGGAGAAAGTAGAGAAAAATACGCAAAATTGGAGGGGGAAAATATAAAAAAATAGGAAAACATTGAAATATGGGAAAATAATTAAAAAAATATGACAAAATAGAAAAAACAGGAAAAAGAGGAGAAAGTCAAGAAAAATACGCAAAATTGGAGGGGAAAATATCAAAAAAAAGGAAAATATTGAAATATGGGAAAATAATAAAAAAAATATGACAAAATAGAAAAAACAGGAAAAAGAGGAGAAAGTAGAGAAAAATACGCAAAATTGGAGGGGGAAAATATAAAAAAATAGGAAAACATTGAAAAATGGGAAAATAATAAAAAAATATGACAAAATAGAAAAAACAGGAAAAAGAGGAGAAAGTAGAGAAAAATACGCAAAATTGGAGGGGGAAAATATCAAAAAATAGGAAAACATTGAAAAATGGGAAAATAATAAAAAAAATATGACAAAATAGAAAAAACAGGAAAAAGAGGAGAAAGTCAAGAAAAATACGCAAAATTGGAGGGGGAAAATATAAAAAAATAGGAAAACATTGAAAAATGGGAAAA